>PVJC01003343.1:0-71240 GCA_004026665.1 Murina feae
GGCTGAGGTGTCCTGGGCACTGCCATCTTAGTTGAGTTAATTTGCATATTTGTTCCTGATTTGTTGGTGGGTGTGGCTTGTGGGTGTGGCTTGTGGATATAATAGAGTGGGGGTCAATTTTCATATTGCTCTTTTATTAGAATATATTATTATCAATATTTTATAAGCAAAGATTTAATATCTATTAAATTCTCCATATTGTCCTACAATAAAATAAGACAAAACTAAGGTATGTTGTATAAGCATTGAACATAAAATATTACTTATTTTACTATGAAGACATCTCCATGTAAAAGTATATGTGCAATTAGAGTATAATTTATAATAACCTATTCAGTGAAACCCACAAGATGTAGGCTCTTGTTTGATCTCTGTAATTTAGATTTCCTTTTATACAAAACATCAGTTACTAATTCCTTCCAAAATCTACCTTTGAACCAAGGTAATGCCCTTTCCTTCTTTAACTTTCTATCTACCAGTCCCATAGTGTAAGCAAATATCCGCCAATCTTTAAAGATGAACCCCTGACGTACCACACCTCCTGGCATTACATACATGTATAGCCCTTCCCCTTACACTGAAGCTGGGTCTTTCACTGGAGTCTAATCAGTTTGATGCAGTGAAAGAGATACTAAGGTTCTGTCAAGGCTGGATTATAAAAAGCTTTGTAGCTTCCACCTGGATCTTTGCAACATATGCTCAGAGGTGAGCCAACCACCATGTAAGACAGTGGTTCTCAACCTTCCTAAGGCCGTGACCCTTTAATACAGTTCTTCATGTTGTGGTGACCCCCCAACCATAAAATTATTTTTGTTGCTACTTCATAACTGTAATTTTGCTACTGTTATGAATCATAATGTAAATATCTGATATGCAGGATATATTTAGGTGACCCCTGTGAAAGGGTCATTCAACCCCAAAAGAGTCGTGACCCACAGATTGAGAACCACTGATATAAGAATTATGACTACCTTACCAACAAATAGAAGCTAGATGAAGAGGATATTATCTAGCCAGCTTCAAGCTGTTTCAACCATCCACCTGAAGTGCAAGGCAAATGAGGGCAAAAGCTGCCCTGAGCTGCCTGGCCAACACAGCCTCCAATAATTTCAGTTCCAGGTGCCATCTGTCTGCAGCAACAAGCAGGACACCAGGCAAATATGGCCTAACTCAACCTAGTAAACCTCAGAATCTTGTCAGTGTATTACGATTTAAGTCAAACTCTTTGGGTTCATTTTTTATGCAATATATATAAACAACATGTTAGATAGCAGGGGTAAAGATTCAGAGATTTCAAATACTAGTAAATTACAAGATTATGCAATTGTGTTATTAATAGAGACATAAACATATTAGGTTTTACAATAATTTGAAGTTCCCTTTTGTACTTTAAATCCAAAGCCAAATCCTGATATAATGTACCTTTTCAGTAGCATAATATAGAATGGATCATATATAATTAAAATAGTTAAGATTTATTTTTATTACTTTTTTTCATATTATACTATCCTATATAGTAAAAGCCTAATATGCAAATCGACCAAACGGTGGAACAACCAGTTGCTATAATGCACACTGACCACCAAGGGGCAGATGCTCAATGCAGGAACAGCCCCCAGCCGGCAGGCCCCAGGCCAGCCAAGGTGGGTGACAGCAGGGGTCTCCTGATTGCCCTGCTGGTCACCCCACATATTGGCCCTGATTGCTGGCCAGGCCTAGGGACTCTACCCATGCTCAAATTTTGTGCACCAGGCCGCTAGTCTTTAGAATAAGAGACATGGAGTTTCCTTGCTAAGTCTATGCTTTGGTGTGAATTCTGATCCACTAGTATCCTAGATTTCTCTACAATGACAGGTTTTAAATGCTGCTCTAGACTCAGAGTACAAAGAAAGCCATGAAAGATAAAGCTTGCTGTCATTGAGGGAGAGCTGTAATATCAAACATAGCATATATTTTCTACCCAAAGACTCTGAAATAACTTTCTTTTTCATTTTATATGTTTCCCGGTATGAAAGCAGATTTTACCCCTGGAGGGATGAGTTAGAACTGTCTTTGGTCCTTCTACACACAGAGTAACTTTAGTGAGAATAGTTGGACCCCAACTTATAGGATGCCTTCTCCTAGAGACCACCAAAAATATGTACTTAAGAGGGGATAAACTGTGTTTCCTAACCAAGGTATTTCAAGGAAACACTAACCATATTCCCAAGACAGACAAATCTTGGCAATTGGGAAAGTTTATTCAGGTGAAGGCTCAATATTTAATTTCCAGTACAAAAAAAAAAAAAAAGAAAAAGAAAAGAAAATCTATGGCTCAAGTTAAAGCACTGATCCATTTATTCTTATTAGTCCAATTTTCTTTCCCTCTTCTTTATTTTGCTCTCTAGGTGGGTGTTTCACTATATAATTTTTTCTTGTATTTATTATGTTACTAGAGGCCCGGTGCACAAAAATTTGTGCACTTGGGGGGTCCCTCAGCCCGGCCTGTGCCTTCTCGCAGTCTGGGACCCCTCAGGGGATGTCCACCTGCTGGCGTGCCTGGCCAGCCTGGGTGAGGAGCTGATGGGCGTTTCAGGCTTCCCACAGTCCCTTCAGGGTTCAGGTCCCTACTGGGGTGCCTGGCCAGCCTTGGTGAGGGACAGAGGGCCATTTCAGGCTGCCCAAAGCACCTTCAGGGTTCAGGTCCCTACTGGGGTGTCTGAATGGAAGCAGGTATCTGGGATTTATTTAACTTCTATAATTGAAACTTTGTTGCCTTGGTCCCCTGGCCGAAGCCTGGGTTGCCCCTGGCAACCCAAGGTCCCAGCCTGGCAGGTATCTGGGGTTTGTTTATCTTCCATAACTGAAACTTTGTAGCCTTGAGTAGAGCTCAGGACCCATAGGGCCCTGGCTTTCTCCATTGCCCAGGGCAACTCCAGCTCCATGGCCACTGCCATCTTAGTTGAGTTAATTTGCATATTTTCTCCTGATTGGTTGGTGGGCATGGCTTGTGGTCATGGCTTGTGGACGTAAAGGAGTGAGGGTCAACTTGCATATTACTCTTTTATTAGATTAGATTAGATTAAGACTTCAGTTTTAGGAGCTATTTAAGATTCCCAGAGAAACTGAGGGGAAGATACAGAGATTTCCCATATGTCCTCTAACCACACACAAGCACAGCCTCTCTCATTATTAACAACCCCCCATCAAATTGCTACATTTATTATTATCGATGACTCTACATTCATACATCCTGTTCACTCCAAGTCATAATGTACATCGATATGATGCATTCTGTGCTTTTGGACAAATACGTAATGGCATGCATCTGTCATTACTGTACAATGCAGAATATTTTCTCTACCCTAAAAATCCTCTGTGCTCCACCTTTTCATCTCTCCCCAAACCCATACTTTTGTTAATCTCTGAACTTTTTACTGTCTATATAGTTTTGTCTTTTCTAGAATGCCATATAATTAGAATAATAGATTTTCCTTAAATTTACTTGCTAATGCTATTAAATAAAGGTGTAGCTCATTGCTGATGGCCTAAGGAAATATTCTAGGTAATTCACATAGAAGTCAATCATGTGGTAAATATGATGTCAGGATGAAGTAAGTGTTAATATTATAGTTATTTCACAGAAACCAGCTAGAAGTTCAGTGGCCTGGGCGTGTAACAGGAGTAAGTTGTATAAGAGTGGTAAGAGACTGACTAGGACATTGCACACTGCTATCACTATGACTACGCCCAAGAGGGAACACTGTGCTTTCTGGTGTGTTATGAAACAGCACACCAGTGGGAGAGCACAGGAACCACATTAGCTCGAGCTTGATGAGTGATGGGTAATACATTTTGTAATCTTGTCTTATTTTGAATAATATTATGATAAATTATATTCTGATATGCAACTGGTTTTGAACATAGCAAAGTGATAAAGAGTATTTTTATTTACTATAGTGGGTAAAAAAGAACATAATAAGTCACATTAGAATATAAAACCCTAATTCAGCATAATCCTTATAGTATTCTGCTCTAATAATTATGCAATTATAATTGACTAAATTAGTTGCCATTGACAAGGTAGTCTTTCATTAATTTATTTAAATTAACCCTCATTTTATTCATTTAATACCTACCCTTCTCTGTCAATTTATACATTTTAGTAAGTAGCACTCAGCCAGATCATAAGCCTTTATCCTAACTCAGTAGGGTCAGAATTATAATTTTAATCTTCTAATTTGAAAACTAGAGGTTAAAATACTATGTTGAATAGTATGTTAAAAGACTCTAAATGCAAACATTGAGATAAAAAAAACTCAATTTTTTCTTTTTTTAAAAAAAATAGTTCCTCTAGCTTGTCTGGTTGAACCACTATGGCCCTTCATTATAGAGATTAACCTACAAACACACTAAATGCAGCTGAGTAAATGCCCTAGATTAAACCTGAAAAGGGGAAAGGGAGAAGCATAATAAATATCATATATATGTTATAGTTGTAGTTCAGTCCTCTCCCATACTGAGAGAAATTTTTCATGCCACTACAAATTATCTCTACAGTCATATTATTGACATCAGTATGCACGTATTCATATTGCACACTGATTAAGTGAAGACCCACAGAGGTGAGCAGTAGACACTTCAGTTTTAGGATCTTCACCTCCTAGGACCTCTTCTCTGTTTTAATAGTTTCTACCAAACTCTTGCAAGTCCTTGGGCACTTTTATAGATTTATAGATTTCAGCTGCTCTGTTTTATCTATTCCTCTTTAAAATAAATTTCTTTATTTTTGACATGAGTCAATTACTGAGGCCCCAAAAGGCTGGAGTAAGATAAGGTACAGTTGTGTTTTTAAAATTCATCTTTATTGATTTTAGCATGAATGCAAACACAGGTGCTTGGGATCAGACAGATTATCACTATTTCAAAAGCAACTAATGATTGTGTGGTTCCTCATACATTTCCTTGGTTGCCACCCCTGAGATTATGTGATGAAAGTGAAGCCAAATCTCTTATCCATGCAACCAGTAGAAAAATAAGTCTCAGAGATCTAACGTAGGGCATAGTGATTGAAAACAAATACATGGTATTATAAACTTAAAAGTTGCTAAGAGACTAGACCCTATTGCTAGTGATTATGTATATTATAGAGGTGTAAAGTTCTAGAAATAATCATATTGCAATATATAGATGTGTCAAAACAACATATTGCACACTTTAAATTAATACAATGTATATAACTCAATTAAAAAAAAACTCTGCTCACATCAATATCATCAGTGCATTAAGCAAGGAAATAGACTTTCTCTGTTTATATTCAGAAAAAAGAGTGTCACCTCCCCTTCCCTTCCTAAAGGGAATAGAAACTTTTGTTCCTTGGAAAGGGGACGGGAAGGATCTTAGAATCTGCCTAGGAACTTTTGGAATGTACATACATATCTCCAAGGTACAGATAAGTTGTGCTGTCAGTATTTCTGACTTTTATATCTTGGAAATATTTGAAGATTGCAGGCTTCATTTTGCCTTGCAGTGAACACACTTACTCCCACAGTTGGGTAAATCCTCTGGTGCTCTCACTATCTATATTGCTGATAGTGAACTTGCCGAAGCTTGGTGCTCCGTCAGGAACCTAGGACAGTGAACAAGAACTACCCCAGATTAGATCATTAATTCAGTTGCACTGTTGGAGTCTAGCCTAATATTAGAGTCTAGTCTCATATTAGCTGGGCAATTTAGACTGTGATGAGGTTTATCCTAGGAAAGATGAGAGAGGAAATAAAGTTTAATTTTGTTCTGGCATAGCTTGGGATTGTTTCTGTCCCCTCTTTGACCTACCTCCCCAAGGGCTCCCTTCCTAAGAGGAGTTTGCAAAGAAACTGCCAGGGACATGAGCAAAACAAAGAGAGAATGGTATCATGGGAGCCAAGCAAAGCAAATAGTTTGAGAAAAAGTAAGTCCGATGTTATAAATAACTGCTGGTCAAATTTTCACTGCATTCCTGTGATTTATAGTTTAGAAGTACAAAGCTTACCCTGTTTTCTGCTCATCTGTAAAGTCAGAATCCCCACCCATCTGTTCCAGAGCAAGCAGTCCAATGCGATGAGATGCAGAATACTGACAGCAGCTGATTATTGCAATTGCAACATGTGATGCCATCCGGTGGTTTCTAAAAGTTGATGGATTATCTTTAGTTGTTAATCAGCATATTATTTCCTTTCATTTAAAAAAATTCTTAATGAAAGGAGGTTTTTTAAATGATGTTTGAGTTCTCAAAACCTTTGCAGATCAAGATATTTACATTTCAGAAATGTAACATTAACATAAAAGTTCAATCCTCATGTATCTTTCTGTCAGAATAAAAATACAAAGGAAAATTGTAACTCTCAAAGGAGAGAGGCTCAGCAGTCTTTGAAGACCTCATATGTGCAAATCGATGCATGGATTACTCATGTGTTCCTCCTACATGAGAAACACAATGTGGGCAGTGTTATTTTTTTCAATTCTATTTCTGAAAACATTGTAAAAGGAAAAAATGAGGAAACTTTAAAAAATGAGGAAATTATTTAAAACTTTTTGTGTGGCATTTATCTGTGAAGTAAAAGAAAAGGATTTCTAGGCATTGTGAGTGCTAAGCAAGGAGTGCCTAAATTTTTTTTAAAACACCAGAACTGAGAATAATCAGACTAACATATTTACTGCTGAATTTATCAGATACAAATAAGATAAATTTTAAAGTAATGTCATCTAAGCAAATATTTAGTCTTGAAGTCATAGCTTTTTGGAAAATACAGAAGAGCTTGGAGAACAGAAATTACCCATAATTCCCATGTGGAAGAAAACAATTACTATTTTACATATTCCATTTGCCTTTTCTTAGGTGTGTGTCTATGTTAGTATGGTGTACATATTCATATACAGCACAAGTTTATTTTTTAAAATTGTACTAGATTTACTATTTTAAATTATTTTTCATTTAATATGTAATGTACTACATATTTATATGTATATAAAATAAGCACTCATTTCTAATTGACATTTTATTGAAGCTACCATTCTCCATCAGGTTTCACCGATCCTTATGTCAACATCATTTTCCAAATAATCATGGAATCATAAAAGTTATATTTTTAATGAAAGCTTACTATTACATTGAATTAGGATGTGTGGATAGCCTACTCATTACCTGTAATTATTTCCATCCTTGTGCCCTAATGCATGGATTTGTGCACATCGAAAGGGAATTGATTAGAAGGCAGCTGGCAGGGTGGGACTGAGCGAGAGGAGCCAGACACACCCTGGAGCCAACCTCCGTTGGTCCCTCCCTGGCCAGCCGCACCTGGGGCAGCGCTGCAGCTAAAAGGTTGTCTGTGGAGTGAGCAGGGGTCTCTCTAGCAGGTGGGTCCCTTGGCCTGGCCTATGGGGATCAGGCCAAACCCAGCTCTCCTACATCCCCCAGAGTCCCAGATTGCGAGAGGGCAGTTCTCAGGTGATGCACCCCAGCATCAGGCTCCCTCCTGTCTGATTCTGGGTGTATCAACCAAGAACCACTGCTGCCAAGTCACTGCAGCTAGGCATCTCCTGTGTGAGTGTCTGCCCCCTGGTGGTCAGTGAGCATCATACCAACCAGCTGGTTGGACAGTTGCTTAGCCTTTTATATATACTAGTATAGATCAATGAGCATATGCTGTATTTTCAAGTTGTGTAATATTTAAGGTGTTGAAATGAAAATATATGTACTTTTTTATGGTTGTACCTAATTATGTAGGATAAAGTATTAGAAGTTACATTACTACAAAAGTAAAATATATATGTATAGGATTCTTGATACATTTTACAAAATTCTTTCCAAAAACAATAGCAATTTACTCTCTTAAGAATATGAAAATGACCATCTGAATTTTATGTCACTAAAGATTTGATAGTTTACATGACAAGAAGATAATTCTCAGAACTGGATACACATGTATATTGTAATGATTTCATCCAAATTATCTCCAATTTTCAGTCTGTGTCAATAAAGATCATAGGGCAGTCAGATAAATTATAATCATATTGAAGCAGACATTAATTCAACTCTGTGCAGTACAATCTAAGTCATACTACAAATCCATATTGAGATAAAAATGAATGCATTTGTTTTTCATAACTCATTAATTTTATATAGGTTAATAATAGAAAAAGCCTATCAGAAACTCTAGTGAAACATATGTTGTGTAGTAAATACTAGATGATTGATTATTTTGAATTGGTTAAAAAAGATAATTCAGAAAAATCCATTGAAAAAAAAAATACCTAAGCAGCCAAAGAAAACATAGAAATTAAATATCTAGAGTGACACCCAGACATAGTTTTGGTTGCTCATATTAAAATTAGGTTGATGCATTCAGACATTCTTTAAGCCTATATTTGCTGAACACCTACTGGTTACCAGCCCCCTTTAAAAAGATTTGGGCAAGTATAAATACACAAAGATACTTACTTTTATGCAACAATCTAAAGGAGGAATATGATAGCAAGTCAAAAATGCATAAAAATTATATAATACCTAGAGGCCTGGTACTCAAAAATTTGTGCACTTAGAGTGGTCCATCAGCCCGGCCTGTGCCCTCTTGCAGTCTGGGAACACTTGGGGGATGTCTACCTGCTGGTTTAGGCCCTCTCCCTGGGCAATCAGGCCTAAGCTAGCAGTCAGACATTCCTCTGGCAGCCCAGGAGCCCTTGGGGGATGTCCACTTGCCAGCAGGGAACAGGCCTAAGCTACAGTTGGACATCCTTAGCACTGCTGAGGAGGCAGGATAGGCTCCCACCACCACCACTGTACTGGCAGTCGTCAGTCTGGCTTGTGGTTGAGCAGAGCTCCTGCTATGGGAGTGCACTGACCACCAAGGGCAGCTCCTGCATTAAGCGTCTGCCCCCTGGTAGTCATTGTGTGTCATAGTGACCAGTCATTCGCAGTCATTCTGTTGTTAGGGTTAATTTGCATATTACCCTTTTATTATATAGAATAGAGGCCTGGTGCATGGGTGGGACCGGCTGGTTTGCCCTGAAGAGTGTCCTGGATCAGGGTAGGGGGTCCTGCTGGGGTGCCTGGCCAGCCTGGGTGAGTGGCTTATGGCTGTTTGCAGGCTGGCCACAGCCCCCAGCTACCCAAGCTCCAAGCCAGGCTGGCTGGAAGCAGGTATCTGGGGTTTATTTATCTTCTATAATTGAATCTTTGTTGCCTTGAGTGTAGGCCACAGCCTGCCTAGGCAGGCAGCTTTCTCCATGGCCGGGGCAAAGAAGCCTCCTATTTGCTCTAGCTCTGCTAGATGCTATCTTAGTTGGGTTAATTTGCTTATAGTCTCTCTGATTGTCTGGTGGGCATGGCTTGGGATATAGCAAAGTGACGCAATTAGCATATTAATCTTTTATTAGATTAATTAGTGGTATATAGATAACAACTCCAAGTCAAATGGACACAGTTCATTATATGAATATATAATAAAATAATCTGATCTTGACATGAGAGGTTAGGAGAGTGAAATTTACATTGAATACTGGAAGATACATAAGAGTAGGAGAAAAAGAGGACAAGATCTTCTCAAGCACTAGGTAAGCATCTATGTAGTATTTGTTTGAGGTAGAAAAGAGCTTGGTACATTTGGAAAGCTGAGATAAACTAAAATGAGGCCATTGTGAATAGGATATAGCGAGTTAGGTGTATAGGAGTTAAGATTGTAGCTCAAGAGCCTGAAGACGGATGATGGAAGGCCATCCAGGCCCTGCCAAGACCCTCAGAATTGGTGTTAAAGAACAAAGTGGAAGCCTATTTACAAAAGTATTCAGAAAAAGATTAAATAACTAATCAATCTAATTGAAATTCCATAGAAAAGATGCAGAACTGTGCATAATTTATCATAAGTTTCAAGTCTAGGTAGTATATGTGTACTATAAAATAGAACTTTCATAAATGAAAAGATTTTGTTTTGAAAAACTTAGTCTTTACATTCACAGGTGAGATAAATACACATGATTTCTTCTTTGAAATATAAAACAATATAGATAAACAATAGGTTTATTTACCTAACAGGTTCATCTAAGCTGCAGTGAGGGCTGAAATTATACATCTCATATATAACATCTTCTGATTCATCGGTATTTCTAAAATTTCTTAGTTTTTACTTCAAGTAAATTCCAATGGTAGTCACACTGGTAGATAAAGTCCTCCAAATAAGCAATGTTGGTATCATTTTACAAGAAATACTGTAGACAAGAAGAAAGGTTGGGGTAGGCATACCTCTTAGAGGTATAGACACTCACAGTCAACATAATCTCATCACAACTATTTTTGAATTAAATTTTGTCTCCTTGAAATTACTGAATTCTTCATATTATTCAGAAAACTAAATATTAACCTAAACATTAACCTTTCAAATAGAAACTACTTGACTCTATTTTAAAATTTTATTTATTGTGACATCATAAGCACAAAAAGTTATGACTAAGGCCTAAAAATAGGGTTTCTTTCCAGTTTGATTGTAGAAATTGATGACAACAAAATCTAATAAATCAATCAAAAATTTTATTTTGTAACAGAGCCAAGGACACATGCAGAGCTCTTGTTATTTCTTTTGCCGTGCTGTGCTTCCCAAATCTTAGACATCTTGGCCTTCCTTACTGCGAGGAAAATCTCAGCTCTTATCCATGTATTCACATATATATTGCCTTTCCCCTCATTTCTGTTCCTTCTGATGTCCAATTAAAGGGTTAGGTAATTCTCTTTCAAACCCGTGTTTCAGTAAACCTTTCATGCCTTCTCTCTCACATTTGGTCTTACATGAATCCCGCCATCACTCCTCTAAGCACCAACTAGTGAGTACTGGTTTTAGTCCTAGTAAGTGATGGTCCTGGCTGACTCCAACTGCAATCTGTCTCCCTGGCATTTCCCACTGTTGCTCTCTGCTCAGCTTTAAAGCTTATAGCTGCTCCTATATCTGTGGCCCCTGGGGGTCTCCATGCACCTGCGCAGTTAAGTGTTGAAAGGTTTGTCTGCTTATTCTTAGAACTGTGCAGACAGCCTGTATGTAGCTCCCATCCTTCTGGGTCCTCTCAGTAAATGTCCAGTCATTCTGCCATCATCCAGATTTGTCGTCTGACACTGCAGGCTGACACATCCTGCAGCTCCAGCTGCATACCGGCTAATGAATGCATTCAGAAAGAAGCGAAGCCTCACTTGGTTACATCCTGTCCATCAGGACAGGATCTTCCTGTGTTTTGGCCTGCTTTTCCCTAAGTCTCAGGAGTCGCTTGTGTTCACACACGGTTCAGCTGTCAGCCAGGATGTGGGGGCAGTTTACATTCAGATTGGCATCTCATCCTTTCTTTAGCTAACTTTTACTCAATGCTGTGACTCCAGCATGGAGGACAGCTACCTAATGGCATATATGAAGTGCTCACTAAGTATCTGTTGACTGACTTTTGGCCCCTGTGGCTACCATGCAAAAGTGGTTTTATGTAGTAGCTATTGGTGATGTTATACAGAATTTGAAGAGGCTTTAATGGAAATGGTAGAAAAAGAGAGTGTTTTCAACAGAAATACCCTGTTTTACAATTTCTGATCATCATTTGATTAGAAGATTCTTAATAACATTAAGCAAATTAGGAAATGAATAGTTACGCTTTATAAATGGCAACATCAGTGAGATATAAAGAATGTGCTCTCTGGGCTGGTGTGGCTCAGTGGGTTGAGGTTTGTCCTGTGCACCAAAAGATTTCCGACTCTATTTGCAATCAGGGCGCATGCCCGGGTTTCCATGTTCATTCCCCACTCAGGGTGCATGCAGGAGGCAACCGATCAATGTTTCACTCTCTCTAAAAAAAAAAAATAACCAATAAAAAATACTTTTTAAAAAGAATGTGCTCTCCTTGCAAATCTCTTCAAACACTAAGAACTGAGTTGGCCTGCAATTTAGATACTTACAGCAATATCAACTTCCAATTGGTTGTACTGTGTCCAGCCCTTAGTTATTTAACAAGTTATTAATATGTAATATCGTACATTTTCTATTAATATAACTCAGTAATTCTAGTTCAGAGACTTTCCTTACAACTAAATTATATTGAGTTAGAGGATACTTTTAGGTCAATAAGACAACAAAGCAAAATAATTACAAAATAATTATTAAAGAGTCATTATTTCTGAACAACAGATTTATTAAATTTACAAGGTTTAATTTCATGCTTCTTTTAATACTTAAAGTGCTTGTGTAACATTGTAATTGAGTCACTATGTTTGAAGGACACAATAAATTGGAATTAAAATGTAAAGAGTCACTATTAATTATCATTCCAAGTGAAGGTGAAACAACTTTAAAAATATGTAGAGAATCTGAAGTTATGATTTTTCTCATAAACACTAAAATCTTATTCAGAAACACAAACTCAGAAAAGTATATACATATTATATACTTTTAATTATATTTAATTATAATTATACTTAAATATAATTATATTTGTATATAAATTATTTTGTGTAAATATTAATTATATATTGTACATACAAACATATATTCTTTTTTTTCAATGAGAAACAAAAGCTAAGTGCTCAAAATATGCAGAGACCCCTGACAAAACTAGTTAATTTTCTAAGTCAAATTGTTTAGAATTTCTAAATCATTTGTGCAGGAATTCTTAATCATTTTGCTTAATACAAATGGCAACAGCTGCCTAATAGGTATCAGGTTAAAACCTCATCTTTAAGAGTCATCTCTGACTCATTAAAAGCAACCTCATTTTTCTGAATCTCAGGTTCTCATTTATTAACAGGGACACATGTCCGTCTCTTTTTGCAGTTATCAGAATCAACTGCATTCATTTTCATAAAATATCCAACAGAAGGCGCAGCTGAGAGTGAGCACCAGGAAATATTTTATTTGAATCAATATTTTATCAAGGATCACACCTTATTTCACATGTTTAAGACATTCTTAGAGATTCTAACCCTAACAAGAGTTAAACTTAAGTCACTTGGCAAAACCTTTCACAGAGAACACATGGGGAGGGGGAGTGATTTTTAACACCAACAACTTGTGTTAGTCCAGACTGTGAACTTGAAGGAAAACTCACATGTGCAATGACATGAAAATAACTAGGTTTACAGTGGTGAAATATACCAGAAAGCTCAGGTGATAATTCATAAGTAATCCTTTTATAAATTTAAAGGATGAAATATCCAAACCAAAAGTAGTGCTTGGTACATCCATAAACAGATTTGGTAATCTGAGTCACCAGAGCTCTCCACTTGTGTGTAGCTCAATCCTACTCTCAGTACACTTCATGGCAGGCCAAATGAGAACGGGTTCTTTGCAGTAACTTGCACTTTTCTTTTCTTTTTTTTTTAAATGTTTTTATTGATTTCACAGAGGAAGGGAGAGAGAGAGAGAGAGAGAGAGAGAGAGAGAGAGAGAGAGAGAGAGAGAGAAACTTCAACAATGAGAGAGAATCATAGATTCATAGATGGGCTGCCTCCTGTAAGCCAGGCATGGCTCTGACTGGAAATTAAACCTTGACCTTCTGGTTCAAGGGTCGACACTCAACCACTGACCCACACTGGCCAGGCTCAGCTTCTCTTTCATTCATCCAGCACAACCATTCATCCTTGTTCCTTAATATTTGATGTCTATTCAAACCCACATGCCTTGGCTCAAAATTAGGATCTCTCCAGAGCTTCTAAGAAACTCTTATATTACATTTCTTCCTATTTTATATTGGAAAAAAAATGGTGCCCCATGGGACAGTTTGATCCTATGTATTCCATTCAATTTAAAACTTGACACGGGAAACGGGGTTAGGGAGGAGGAGGGGAAGGGCAAGGGGAAAAAATGGAGATCTATCTATCATCTGTTGTAATATTTATCTATCACTTGTTGTAATACTTTAAGCAATGAAATAAAAAAAATTAAAAAAAATAAAACTTGAAGAATAAGAGCCCTTTACTTTCACTCTTTTTTCCCCTAAGCTATATATCATGTCTATTTGAGTATAAACAACTAAATATATTGTATTTTATCAGTATAATGTAATATAATTTTATATTTTCAATCTTAAGAACTAGGTAAAATTCTATAGGAGGAAAAACTGCGCAGGTATACTACTAGTACAATGATTTTCATTTTAAAAATCACAAACATTTAATGAATGTGGGGTTTTTTTAATTCTGAGAAAGGGACTCAGATCGATGTACTTTGTTGAAACATGTCCAGTCATCCAGTTCACACGTGTTTTTTCCTTGTCCATGTCTCCTCTAAAGGGTTGAGATCCATTTCCCTCTCCCTTGGGCCTGGCAGGGCTCCTTGACTACTCCAACCACATGAGTGCGATAGTGGTGAATCTACGTAGCTTCTGAGGCTAAATCGTGAGTAGGATAGAGCTTCTGCCTGGCTCCCCATGTGACTCATGCCTTCCAAGTGCTAAGGCAACACATAAGAAGTCTGTCCACCTTGATCCATCATGGGGAGGATCCTGCAGAAGGCCTACAGAGAGACAGTAAAAGATGTCCAAGGAGCAGCTCTCTCCGTCCCAGCTTGCAGCTATTGGAGTTTAGCCAGCATTAGCATGGCCAGCCTCCAGGTGATTTTAGTCCAGGTTACAGATGAGCAGAATAGATGAAAGCTGTCCCCTGCCCAATCCCTACCCAAATGTGTGATGAGCAAAATAAATGTTGTTTTAAAGCTTCTTTATTTGAGGGTGCTTATTACACAGCATTTCAACATAAAGGTTGCTCTTCTAACAAAGAAACTAAAAGCGAGTGAGAACCAGAAATGGCTGAACTAGAATGCTGTCAGCTTTGTCTCCTTTAGGCAGATCCAAATGGTATGATGACTCTCAAGGATACATGGCACTGCACAGGTGCCCCCCCTTGGGGTAGAGAAGCCGGCCTTTTTCATGCCCTTAAGAGTTAGTCATTGACTGCAGGATACCAGACCAATGGGTGACCTCACAGATGTGGTGGCTTCAGTTGATCAAGGGAAATACTTTGTAGGAGGAGGTTCTAGGACCCATTTGCAGGCTAGGGGTTCAATCAACAGAAGCATCAATTATCCTAGGACATCACTAACTTGAGACAAAATATCAATGAGATTGACTAAGAGTAGTTTAAGAGCTCTCAATAAAATAACAAAATGTGGCAACATGGCATAGAGAAAGGAGCATAGAATCACATGAGCAGGATTTGAGGCTTGCCTTAATATTAACTTTGATTCACAAGAGCTCTCATTTTCTTCATTCATTAAACATTTATTGAGCATTAAAATCTAGCCTAGAATTTCCATCTGTGATTCAGCTTATGGACTCAACCACTTATTTGACATAACTGCTTAAAATGATTTCGAGTACTTTCAAATTGAACATGCTCAAAATAGTTAGGAATTCATGATCTCTGAAAATTCAGTCCTTGTTCATTTATCTATATTTTTGTACACGTCAGAAATAGGAGACACTCTTGATACTTTTCCCACCCCCGACTCCATTTCACTACTTCCTAAGTATCTCTTGAGTAAGTCTCATCTCTCTTTCTCTACCACTATGACCTTAATCCAAACTTATTATCTCTTATCCAAAATTCTTAATAGCTTCTTAAATTGCTCCAAAATTCATCTTGCTACTTTCACATTGATCCTATTTCTAGCACATGGAAAAGGAGTTCCATTAACATCCTCTTTATAACCATAATCTTTGGTGGAACCTGCGCTGAGTACATCTCCCTTGTCTTGTATCGCATCCAGCTTCCCATTCTGAAAGCCTGCCATATATCTTCCTTGCATTTTCTCCAAAACCGAAGTCTTTGCCCAGAATTTTCTTTGCAAATGTATTTCCTATTCGTCCTTCAAATATTGAATCAGTGCTCAAATTTTCTCTCTTTCCACTCAACACAGATCAGATCTCCATATCATACCTGCAAATGTGTGTTGTTTTGTTTGAATTTACCTTTACTGTTGAAAGTATTACAGCTGTCCCCTTTTTCACCACCTTTCACCCCCTCCACCTGCATTGGTCCTCCTTCTCAGGCCTATTGCACTATTGTCTGTGTACATAGGTTATGCACTGGTATATATGCATATAAGTCCTCTGATTAATCTCTTCCAGTTCCCCCTCACTTACTCCCTTTCCCTGTGAGATTTGTCAGTCTCTTTTTTGTTTTTTGGATCCATTTTCTTCCTCTGTTGTTTTTTTTTTTTATTATTATTCCACATATATGTTTTATCTCTTTATAATACTTTTCAAAGTTACAACTTTCATAATTCTATTGCGTGGTTATTAGATCAATATTTATTTACTCCACCTGGTTGAAAAAGTAGTGAGATCAGGAACCTGTTCATTTTTGTTTCCCAGTGTATCCCAGCATTTAATATTTTTCCTGGCAGATGAATAATAAATATTTTTCAAATGAGTCAATCAATGAAAATGAGATACAATTTTCTGACTTCAGAAAGTTGCTAATATGGCTCTTTTTTAATTTTTTTAAAAATATATTTCATTGATTTTCTACAGAGAGGAAGGGAGAGGGATAGAGAGTTAGAAACATCGATGAGAGAGAAACATTGATCAGCCGCCTCCTGCACACTCCCCACCGGGCACGTGCCCGCAACCAAGGTACATGCCCCTGACCAGAATCGAACCCAGGATCCCCGAATCCACAGACCGACGCTCTATCCACTGAGCCAAACCCGTTAGGGAATAATATGGCTCTTTGATTAAAATTGAGATCTCCCTTCATTTTATGTTCAGACACAGGCAATTACTGCTTTTTTCACATGCAAATGAGGAAAATGGAGTACAAATACTTTGCAGTATGAGTTTCTTTCTCTTTCAAAAATGTATCCAAATGCTTTAGTATCATGAATTCCAAAAATGTTACTCATTAATATTTGAAAGTACTTAGTAATGTCAGGAATAATTATCAAGTAATCTGTAAAAGTATGTAATTACTTTGTGCTGATACTGCATTTGTTGTAATTGCTTGTGGAGGATGAATACTTGAGCACACAAAAAACATGAAATTATAGAATCCTGGGTTCACAGAAAAAGACACAAAATATTGTTGAGAGTGGAATTAGGATGGTCCTGGATCGCCTTCAAATATGTATAGGAATAATATACAATAATATTTTCATAAGTATTTTGAAAACTAAACTGATATATAATGAAAAAACAACAACAACAACAATAGATTATTACACAATTGGTGACCATCCAAGTGGGCTAAGAGAATTCGGACTGTTATGAATCAGTTCAAGGAGCTGTTCTAAATGGCTTGTTACATGTGTGATCCAGGAAGGATGATGAAAACTTGGAGCTGAAAAGGTGTATCTAAAAGCATTTTACCAGGAAAGCAAATTCATAAACTGAGAGACCAGTGCCAAGTTGAATTTATCCCAGGAATTCAAATTTGGTTTACCATACAAGAACCAAATACTGTAAGTTGCTACATTGATAGAATAAAGGAAAAATACGTATCAAAAAAAGTTCCATATCCGGATACCCATTCTTGGATAAAAGTTTTAGCAAATTAAGACTAGAATAGGAATATGTTCATATTATACAAAAAAGACATATCTCGGATATAAAATAAATCTCACCAGGATAATTTCATTGTACTTTGCCCTTACCTCTATCTGTCTGGCAAAAATATGTGGGTTGATACCCAAGCCTGTTCTTTTTCACCCTCTGGACCTATTATTTAAGCTTAATTAGTGTCAGTCACAAACACTCCATCTGGTGGCTACCTAAAGATTTTTTTAAAATCCTAATTATTTGTGGCTTCTCCTGGCAACCCCCATCTTTCAAACCTCATACCTTTTTTTTTGGGTCATTTGTTTTGAACTCAGGAGGACAGAAAATATGTTATTTATCATCAGACGTAAATCTCTTTAAAAATATATTTGTGAACTAGAGAGAGAAATTTTTTAAAGGAGATGTAAATATCAAAATTTTAAAACGTAAAACAGTGATCTTTTTGAATACATACAATTTAAAACTTTCTGTGTAATCAAATAAAAAACAATTATGAATGCAATCTGTTGGACGAAACCTTAATATCTAGAAATAAAAGAATGCCTATAAATTACTGAGGAAAACTCAATCAAATAAGAAAATTGACTAAGTACATTGACAAACAATTTGCAAAGGAAAAAAAAGGGGGGGAGGAAAAAGAAATCCCCACCAATCAGTACAAATCAAGAAGAAACAGAGAACTATTATTTCTTACACATTATTCTTCCAAAAATTCAAAAGTCTGGCATGAGCAATTCTCGATGAGGATGTGGGGAGATGGGCGCACTCATACAAGGCTGGTGAAAGAAGAAAATGAGCCAGCCACTTTGGAAAACAATTTGGGATTAAATACCAAAATGGAAAATGCAAAATCCCACTAACTGAAAATGCTGTTTCTCTTGGGCAAATTGCATCACCTTTTGTCTCACTTTTCTATTTGTAAAACAGGAATAATACTGGCACCTGTCATAGAAATATTATGAGAAATAAGAAGTTTTATCACATGTAAAGGACTTGAAATGTAATATACTTAATTTATTGTTATCAATATTGTAAACTAGGAGACTCTTATCTTTATTCACATAAAGATAAGTACATATTGCAGCATTTTCTGCAAACAACTGAGTATAATCTAATTATTCATCAGTACAATAGTAATACAAATGAGCTACAGTTTTATTCTTTAAATATTCCTGGATGTATTAAAAATATGACAAACCTATATTAATGTCCCTTAAAGTACATCGAGGTTTACATTATGAAATTCTTATGGTGTGAATTGTCTTTCTTTGTAAAGGGGGAGGGATAACCATAAAGTAAATATATTATTTTATTGAAGCTATTGCACTGGGGAGAGCGACTCAGACCCCAAATTCAGGGTACCTGGGTGGGTGATTTGGTAACAGACCCTTATAAGGAAGAGTAAACAAGTTACTCATGGGATGATTCACAGTAGGAATTATTTTACAAGGAGGGAAAATCTCAGAAAGCTGGTCTGGAAATATTTATCTGTGCTCACCTACTTTCAGGGGGACAAATAATTCCAAATTCAACAAATAATCGTTAGACAAAGAATGAGAAGCTGAAAAAGCAGGTATAGGTAAAACTGAAGCATCTGTGTCTACCCTTGTCAATATCATTTGTTTCAAAGGCTGTGGGGGGAGCAGGTGGAGGGTGGGAAAAAATGGACACCTATAATACTTTGAACAAGAAAGATAATTTTTTAAGTGGCATTAACGTCTGCCATTCAAAATAAAGTTTTTAAATAGTCAAGACACATAATAAAGTGTGTGTACAGCACACACACACACACACACACACACACACACACACACCCCACACACACCACTTATGTTTGCATGTGAAATTAGAACAGAAAGGCTGACGATTTTACCAAAAAATGTATGATAAGGAATATCTCTGGTGTAAGGAGAAAGGAAAAGTCTCTAGCAGCACCTGTTAAGGGGGACTTTAGCTTAAACTCCAATATTTATTTTCTTAAAAATTAAGAGATAAAGCCTTCATGAGAAAAATGATAAACTTTTTTCCTGACCATTGAGAACATGAATGTCACTATAGGGTTATTTTCAAAAGAGAAAGAAAAATAAGATAAGTGGGGGGAATTAAAGGGAAATGAAAGTCAAAAAGAAAAGGGAAAAGAGCTCAGGAATGTCAAAATTGCTGTGGTGTTACATAAAAGAGAAATAGAATCTCTCTTAGCTTTGGTGTCATAAAGAACATTGACATCTTTAGTGAAAATGAAGGTGACAGAAGTCAGACTGGGGGTGCATTCAGGTAGTGAATAAAATGTAAGGAAATGGACACAGCAAGGAATATTTGAGGGAAACACAAAGAGAAAGGCAATTTAAAAGTCTGTGGACTCAAGGAACACAATCTTTGTGTGTTTTTTGTTTTTGGTGTGGGTTTTTTTTTTTTGGCTTTTGTATTATTTTCATGATGAGAAATAATAGCACAGTATTTCTCAATTCTAGCTACAGTATAGAACCACCTGGTGATTTAAACAGTGCTGACATCTTTTCAGTCTGTGTGTGCTGCCGTAACAAAGTAGCATAGACTATGTGGCTTACACAGCAGAAATTTATTTTCTTAGAGTTCTGAGGTTCAGAAAGTCTGAGGTCAAGGTGACGGACAGTTTTGTTCCCGATGAGAGCTCTCTTCTCCCTGGCTTGAGAAAGGCTGCCATTTTGCAGGAAGTATGCTGCCATAACAGGCGGGCTCTGGTATTTCTACTTCTTCTTATAAGGGCAGCCATCTCAAGATTAGGGCCACACCCTTATGACCTCATTTGACCTTCATTCCCCCTTCACAGGCCCTATCTCCAAATATAGTCACATCTAGGGTTAGGGTTTTAGCATACCGATTTTAGGGATCAATAAACATTTAGTCCATAGCCCATCCTGCTCATGAGAGAGATCAATTGAATCGGAACCATGAAATCTGCACAAGGAAAACTCTGCATTTCATTCCATGTTAATTGTTGGTGCTCACACTATGCCTGGCCTGGCACTTCACCTGGATTTGAATGGCATTTGTTAAAGAATGAATAGATTCCCTTAGGTAAGCTCTTTGTAATGAAGTGGTTTTCTTGGGTCTTGTTTTTTGTTTTGATCCATTCTGACATACTTCATTTTCATCGGTATCTTTTAATTGTTCACCTGTATGGTGATTATTGATAGAGTTGGATTAGATTACTATCTACTATGCTTGTAACTCTGTTCTTGTTCTATTTGTTGCACTGGTTCTTTGATCTTTTTTTTCTCCTTTATTTTTGCCCTCTTGTTTTAACCAACATTGTATGTGATTCCTCTCTTAGCAAAACAATTATACTGCATTTGATAAATGTTAGTGGTTACCTGGATTTTGTCATCCATATTTTTAACTAATCTAAATCCACCTTCAAGTAACACCATGCTGCCTCTCATATAGTCCAGGTAATTTATTACAGAATATTTCTAATTCTGAGCTCCTGTCCTTTATATCACCGATGTCATTTAATCTAATCACCTACATGCTATCATCATCCAGTACACTGTTACTACTATTGTTTTACACAATTAATTGTTAGATCAACTAAGAATAAGAAAAATAAGCTTTTATTTCATTTTCCATCTCTAAAAGTTTTGCAACTAAATCATTTATCTCTGCCTAAAAATCTCTTAATATTTCTAACAGAATAATTCTGCAATGAGGAATTCCTTCCTCAGTTTTTGTTTTTCTGAGAAAGTCTCATTTCTCTTTCTCCTTTGAAGGATAACTTCACTGAATATAGAGTTCTAGGCTAATCATTTTTTTTACTTAAATGTTTTAAATATTTCATTATTGCTTGCATGGTTTCTCTTAGTAATTCACTGTAATTCTTATAATTGTTTCTGTCTAGATAAGGTAGTTTTGTTTTCAGATTTTTGAGAAAGCATTAGCTCTTTGATTTTCACCTTTTGAATATGATATGCATAGGTGCATATTTTTTGTATTTATTTTGCTGTGTGTTTTCTATATGCCTGGTTCTGTGGGTTAATGTCTGTGACTGGCTTTTAAAATATTTTCAGGCATTGCTATTTCAAATATTTCTTCTTCATCCTCTCTTTCTGTTCCTTCAGTATTCTAATTATATTCACATTATCTCACTTCAAAATGCCCCCAAGTTGTTATTCTGGATTTTCTCCCACTCCCCATCATTTTCTCAATGGATTTCCATTTAGGAAGTCTCTATTGACGTTTCTTATAGTTCACTGATTCCTTTCTTGGCTGTGTATAATCAACCGAATTCTTTAGAAACATTCTTCATTCCACAGTGTGTTTGATTTCTTGCATTTCTTTTTGTTTCCTAGAATTTCCATCTTTCTGTTTACATGACCCATCCGTTCTTGAATGTTGTCTACTTTTTTTCTATTACAATCCTTAATATGTTAATCAGAGTTATTTTAAATTCCCTATATAAGAATTTCAGAATATATGCCTTATCTGAATCTGGTTCTTATGCTTACATTGTCTCTTAAAATTGTTCTTGCCTCTTATAGCATACTTATGATTTTTGTTGAAAGATAGACATGGTTCATTAAGTAATAGGAAACAAAGTCATAAATAGTGTGAAGTGTTAGTTGATTTCACTTAGGAAGTGTTTAATCTTTGGTGTAGCTTTAGCTGTCAAAGGCTTCAGTTCCTTTTTGGGTTCTTGTTTCTGTCGCCCTACTGTCTCAGGATTCCCCTAAAATCTTCTTAGTGTCCGAATTTAAGCTTTTATAAATATAATTCACTGTAATTGTACTAGAGTCCTGTTTGTATGATGGAAAGATGCAGGGTTATTTGTTCTGTAAGATTCTGATTAAATCAAAGTGTTTTAATGTGCCTGAGACCTTCACAGTGTGTCTGAATTTATTTTTCCCCTTATATGATAAGAGGAGGACTAGAGGGGACTAGATTCATAGAAATGCCCTCTCCTATGTGGGATAAGGTTCTAAATTATTTCACCGTGGAGAGGAGGCCTGAATTAGAATACTCTGGGTATATTTCCCAATTGTTATTCTTGTTCTCCCACTGTCATGGCCACCACTGGACCTTTCTTGGTTCTCACCATGTAATCAAGTGGGGCTCCTGATGATAAAAAACTATGAAAATATGGGGTCTTCTTGGAACCTCAGTTTATGGCCACCCATGCTAGTTCACATCCAGCCTCCAGCAAACCATCGAAGTTGACATTGAAGTAGTCACTACCAGTTCACGGCCCAGTGTAAGCTGACCTTTGAGGTCATTCTTAGGATTTGACTCTCTTTCCAGATTTGAGGGGGGTGGTTTGCCCTGTGATCTCAGTTTTAAATAGGTCTGATAAAGGTCATTGATTTTCAGGTTGTTTGGCTTCTTGTTGTAAGGACAGAAGGGAAGGCCAGCTCATTCCATGTTGAATCTTTAGACGGACTCTTAATAGCTCAATGGTATAAATAAAGCTGAGCCCCGATTTCATTAAAAATGAAAAGTACACTATAGAAATGAGATTTGAGGGAAATTATAAAAATGATTTTTAATAATTTGGTATGGCAATGAAAACTAATCATCTAAAATGACCTTAATGAAAAATTACCTAAGGAAACCCAGTGTTAAAATGATAGGGTCTCCATGATTAAAACTGTTAAAATGGTTTGCTATAAAAGCTAGAAAGAGGTAAGTCCAATTTATGGATTTGAGCAATTTTTGTGTGCCTCAGTTTGTGAAGATTTGTAAAGATTCAGTTTTACCAGGTGTACCTGTTACTAATGACGATTTTGTAATCAAAGAAAACACGATAATCTCAAGAGAAACATCTAAAGTACTTTATTCAAGGTAATGTCCATCACTAGCTACACATTTCCCCCATCTTTCAGGTAATTTGTGGATACTGTCCCAACAGAACTTTCCTTGTTTTGAGGCTAACCATTCAGAGACCCAATTTTCCACTTCTTCATATGTTTTGAACAGCTGCTCAGAAAGTGCATGTACCATCAATTGGAACAAGTGGTAATCTGAAAGAGCAATGTCTAGTGAATATGTCAGGTGGTTTAATACTTCCCAGGGAAGATCTTTTAATGTGTCTTTAACTGGTTTTGAAGTGTGTAATGGTGCGTTATCATGAAGCAAAATTATTTTGCTATGTCTTCTGGCTCATTCTGGTCATTTTATGATCAAAGCATAGTTTATATGGATTATTTGTTGGTGGTAGCAATCAGTATGAACAGTTTTATAAGCTCATAATGTGCCACACCTTCCTGATCCCACCAAAAGTAGAGCATTGTCTTCTTTCCAAAGTGATTTGGCCTTGCAATCGATGTCAATGATTGGCCTGGGTCAACCCATGATTTTGTGTGTTTGGGATTTTTGAAATAAATCCACTTTTCATTGCCAGTCACAATTCAATGCAAAAGGACTTTCTTTCATTCCGTTGAAGCAATATTTTACTGATGACTTTTCGGTTTTCTATTTGTCTTTCATTCAGTTGATGTGGCACTCATTTTCCTTCCTTTAAAATCTTTCCCATTGCTTTAAATCAGTGTTCACAAGTATCTTGAGATGGAGCATGTTCACCATAAGCTTCCTGAAGTATACAATAACTTTCAGCAGCACTTTTTTTTCCTAAATAAAATAATGAATTAAAAATTCCCTCAAATGCTCTTTTTTGGCATGAAATTTGACATCTTTAAGCGTAAAAATATCTATGATGTCAACACCTTCAGGAAATTTGACATATGAAGTTTTGAAGCATGCTGTCAATACAACAAAATAGCATACATATCAAGTTGCATATATATCAACATGTGCAACTCCATCTATTGAAAAAATTCCTCATTATTAACTGGTGCACCTGGTAAATGCTCATCTTATGGCATGTATTTATTGACTTGCAGTGAGTATTTTGTTGTCATAAATAAAGTACCAACCACAGTTTAGGCTCTAGTAGTAGTATATAAAACAGGCAAATATTCCTGCCCTTGTGGAGCGTACATTGTCATAAAAAGATAGGGGGATAATTGACTGAAATATATAACTTGCAGGAAAGTGGGAAGATCCAAGTGGGGTCCGGGTGGGGGTAGGGACTGGAAACCTGGAAATGCAGCTTTTAGATAGCATGACCAGGAAAGGCTCTTTACGAAGATGATATTGGAGTAAAAGTCTGAAAAATGTGAAGGACTCAAACATGCAGATGATGGAGGAAGATCATTCCAGGCGCAGAGAAGAGCGTGTGTGTGGAAGCTCTCAGCAAGATGTCAGAGAGAGAGGACCAGGAAACAGAGCTGGCAGGAGTTGAATGTGAAAGGATGAGGAGCCAGAGAGCTAAGGTAGGGCTGGGCAGGAAACAGGTTGTCTACTGCAGATCATGTCGGGTCCCATAGCCCATTTTAATATTGCAAGGATTTTCATTTCAGATCTTAGTGAGATATAAATCCATTAGACAGTTTTGATCAAAGAATTGGCATAATTTGACTTCAGCTTTAATAAATTGACTTAAACCAGCTGTGCCTGAATGGAGAACAAAGTTTAAGAGAATAAAAAAAATGGTTTGTGCATTTCTTCCAAGCATGTTGCTAGATATTTATCTCAAAATAAACAGAGCTTCCTTTTCTATCAAATACATCATAGCATGACAAATAGTTAAATTTGTGAACTCTGGGACTAAGGCCATTTGATTGGAAGGCAATGCAGAAAGCGAAGGGGTGTACAGGAGAGGTAGCCAGGAGCCGCGCCCTGGGGGTCCCCGGAGCAGCACTGTGACCTGGGGCTATGGTTAGAGGTTGGCACAGGAGAAGAGGGGCTAGTAGAAGGGGAGGCGAGTATCAGAAAAAGAAAAGATAACACACTTGCAGTTTTGCTAAGATTTGGCCCCAACAGCAGCTGTCTTATTTTAACTCTAGTGCAATACCAGGAGCCATCCAAGTACTTTTATACTTTTTTTCTTACCTGCCACCTAAGACATAGTTGCCTTGCTATTTAGTCTGAAAGTTTTTAGCTTGTTTATTTGACTCATATATAATTTTTATTATTCCCTGGTCCACTTCCCCAACCTCTTCATATAAATACTTCTTTCAGACACATTAAAAGGTAACCACGTTTTCTGACAACTGTGCTTCTCATGTGTGTCACAGCACAGACAGTTTAGTAATTCAAGAATGATATATTTGGTTCTTGCTGAATATAACTCTGATTTTCTATGGTGATCAATACAAACAATATAAATTCCTTTAGAAAACGTGTCCCCGAGAGAGGCTAGCAACTTAGGTGAAACATGAAACTGACAAAAAATGAGAATCCAATAAACATTTGTGCATTAACTTGAAAGCACTTTGCAGCTTGTTGCTGCATTTCTCTAAATTAGGACTTGATATAGTGGGGCTTTGCGAGAGATTTCCTCCTGTAAGAGCTTTATAAAAGTTATTCACACCACCTCTCAAGTCGTACATGATTCAGAATCACCATCTCTCTGTCAAAGCCAGTATTAACTAATTGGTAACAGGGGAATAGAAGGTGTGAAAACACACACAAGGTATTAGAGCTAATTTATTTCTTGAAAGCAGTTGTTGACAGTTGACATTACATTCAATTAACACTTCTAGGGACTCTTTAAATGATTCTCTTTGCCAGGCAGGACACAGGTTCTACGCTTTCCCAAGACTTAGGAACAGACATTCCTTTTGATCCCCCGCCCCAATGCATTTGAATTGAAAGTGTGAACCAGTGCTTTCTGTCTTTGGCAGACGCTGTGTCAACATTTTTAACAGCTGCAATGTCCTCCAGATACAAATTTAACATTTCACCTTTCAAAATGATAATGGTTTTCAATATTTCAAATTGCTCCTTGGTTGAAAGGAAGATCCCGGAGTAAAGCTGGAAATCTGTACTAAATTAATGCTGGGAAGGAGAAAAGCAACAGCAGTTGGCAGTCAGCACCATGAATAAAGGCTGTAGGCCTTGTTGTAGAAAACAGTCTACCTGTTCATTTCACTATAATTTTAGTGGCTCCTCTGCTGGATGGTGGTGACCTTTCCTGATGATAAGGTTTCGGGAAGTGAATTTTGATTTTGAGGTTTAAAATAAGCAGGAACTGGGCTTTCCTGTCGTATTTTAGGGGTTGTACAAAAGCACCCAATGCTTTTACCTCTCCCCTGCTCTCATGACTTCAGCTGCCCTACCAACTAGACATCTCCAAATTGAAATAAAGAATGGCGTGTTTGCAAGTCTTTCAGTTGATCTCTTAATTCCCCCCCAACCCTCCCTAGCCTTCCAGCTGTAGGATGACAGTCTGCATGCATGCATATGAGCATAATCAATGGACACAAGAAACTAGGGGGTAGGGGAGGAGGGGGGAAGGGCAAGGGGGAAAAATGGAGACCTATCTATCACTTGTTGTAATACTTTAAGCAATAATAATAATAAAAATAAAATAAAATTGCTTAGTTTTAAAAAAAGGTGTGTTTTCATAATTATAGGTAAGTTTTGAACTGCAGGTTATTCATTGGTCTGGTGTTACATTATAAATGATTCTTTTTTAAATTTTGTTTTATTGCTTAAAGTATTACAAAGAGTGTTACTTATGTCTCCTTTCTTTTTCCCCCTTGAACCTTCCCCCAGCCTCCCCTACCTCCCAGGGTCTTGTGTCCATTGATTATGTTTATATGCATTCGTACAAATCCTTCAGTTGATCTCTTAAACCCCCCTTCCACCACAAGCCTCCCCAGCCTTCCCGCTGTAGTTTGACAGTCAGTTCAATGCTGCTCTGCCTCTGTATCTATTTTTTTTTCATCAATTTATAACGGTCTTTATTATGCATAAATGAGTGAGATCATGTGGTGTTTTTCTTTCATTGACTGGCTTATTTCACTTAGCATAATGCTCTCCAGGTCCATCCATGCTGCTGCAAATGACAAGAATTCCTTTTTTGCAGCAGCATAGTATTCCATTGTGTAGATGTACCACTGTTTTCTAATCCATTCATCTGCTGATGGGCACTTAGGCTGTTTCCAAATCTTAACTATGGTAAGTTGTGCTGCTATGAACATAGGGATGCATATGTCACTTCTGATTGGTGTTTCTGGTTTCTTGGGACATATTCCTAGAAGTGGGATCAAAGGGTCAAATGGGAGATCCATTTTTAATTTTGGGGGGAAACTCCATACTGTCCTCCACAGTGGCTGCACCAGTCTGCATTCCCACCAGCAGTGCAGGAGGATTCTTTTTGATTCTGATTATTTCCTTTAAGAAAGTCACTTTGAGTAAATGAAGGGAGAAATATGAGAGCCTAATAGGAAAGGAGCTCTGTGGAAGTACTAAAATAGAATCTCTAGCTCAGACTTACTTCTCAAGAAAATGCAGCCACATTTGCATGTAAAATGGTTTCCTGTTACTTACTCTGTACACATGAAATCTCAGTATCAAAAACACTCAAAATGAAGAAACAGATAGTTAGGACCATTTGAAATCCAGTGGTTGAATTACCAATTCCACAACAGCTTAAATTGTCAAGTGAGCCATATAGTCTTTTTTTTAAATTTTGTTTTATTGCTGAAAGTACGACAAAGAGTATTACATATGTCTCCTTTTTCCCCCCTTGACCTTCCCCTGGCCTCCCCTACTCCCCAGTGTCTTATTTCCATTGATTAAGCTTATATGCATCCATACATGTCCTTCAGTTGATCTCTTAACCACCCCCCGCCAATCCTCCCCAGCCTTCCTGCTGTAGTTTCAAAGTCTGTTCAATGCTGCTCTGCCTCTGTATCTATTTTTTTTTCATCAGTTTATATCAGTCTTTATTATCCATATGTGAGATCATGTGGTATTTTTCTTTCATTGATTGGCTTATTTCACTTAGCATAATGCTCTCCAGTTCCATCCATGTTGCTGCAAATGGTAAGAACTCCTTCTTTTTTACAGCAGCATAGTATTCCATTGTGTAGATGTACCACAGTTTTCTAATCCATTCATCTGCTGATGAGCACTTAGGCTGTTTCCAAATCTTAGCTATGGTGAATTGTGCTGCTATGAACATAGGGGTGCATATATTCTTTCTGATTGGTGTTTCTGGTTTCTTGGGATATATTCCTACTTGACCAAGAACATGAATGTCTTTTGAGTCATTTTACATTTTAACCAAAGTTGAATTGCTCAGGAAGAAGGAATGAGTTATAAAATATAAGGGGAACATATCCATCCCATTTTTTCCACCAGCAGAAAAGCTACTTCTACAGTTCTCAATGTAAAAATTAAATTTCACCTCTAGGAACTTGGTGAGCAATCAATACATTTTCTAGCTAAAATTTTTAAAGAAAGACACCTTGCTTATTAAAGCCCATATCAGGAACTAAGCCATCTGCACGATTTTATTGTTTCCTGTAGTGAAAAAACTAACAGAGAATGCTGAAGGGATGATTGTTTAAATATAAACACTGAAGACCACTCATCAAGTACTTGAGTGTGTTTGCATATTAACTGATTAACACATATTTAATTTATGCTCAATACAATATTTGAACAACCATCAGGATATTTCATTAAAATGAAAATGAGAAAAACTGTAATATTCTTTCCAGGCACCATCTTCTATTTCAAACATGATTAAATGGATAACTTTACATTTAAAATGTGAGCTCTTTTCATGCAAGTGAAACAAAATAAACTTCACTGAGATGTACGTAAGCACATTTAAAAATCTGTTCAAGTGACATTAGTTTTCCAACATCTTTAATAGCTCAGCACCCAAAATAATAATGCTATCAATATTAATAAATATATTATCCTTTAACTCCAAAAGATAAATGCCTTTTTTATATTTAAAACTAGAGATCCAGCACACAAAATTCGTGTGTAGGTACAGTCCCTAGGCCTGGCCTGTGATCAGGAAGGACATCTGGAAGATGTCTGGTCTAATTAGCATATTACCCTTTTATTAGTATAGATGTTGTGTATTTATTTGTGAATACTCACATGACCAGTAAGATATAATTTGCCTTCTAGAAACATCTCTGAAAGTTTTAAATGTTGTATTTACCTTCTTGATGGAACTGGTCATTTATCTGTGAAGAAAAATTATCCAAATAAAAATAAAAACCTTTTGCACTTACTAAATAAGAATGAGGCAATCAACACAATTTAATAGGTGATCTTCAAATGGGTGGTAGCCTTACACATAACTGAGAACAATCTGGAAATTCTTCTAGTCTTTGTATAACAAGAGCAGTCTATTATGATATGAATATTGTGCAAATATATTATGGTACAAATTTTCTAGAAGGTGGCTGAAAGTTTTTGCACTAACAACTCATATACACAAAGAAATGCCAATGGATCAGCCCACCACCTAAAGCTTTCTTAGAACCACTGTGCCAGAGAGACTTGACCTGTTGCTAAGGAGCACTCACTGAAACAGCATAGATGACTCAGAAAAGCAGAGACAATTGAGTTCAAATCTTTCCTTTTCAAAGAGAAAAGTGGAGTCTAATTAGATTAATTCCCCAAACTTCATTAGCAGCGAAGCTGAGATAGGTCTGACAATACTCCAAACTCTATGTAGCTAGGGGTTTACACATCAGATACCTCTAGGGAACCTCCTCTCCTAGATATACTTCTCAACCTACCTGGTTGTGATATAGGAATAAATCTTATTGGAATATATAATAACTAGAGGCCCGGTGCACAAAAATTTGTGCACTGGGGGGTGGGGGGGAGGTTCCCTCAGCCCAGCCTGTGCCCTCTCACAGTCCAGGACCCCTCAGGGGGATGTCCACCTTCTGGCTTAGGCCTGATCCTGTCCTTGATCAAGGGAGAAGCTGCCTGTCCCTGCTTGCAGGCACGGAGGACACAGACAGGCGGCTTCTTCTCAGCCTGCGATCATGGACAGGTGGCTTCTCTGGCTGGTGGCGGCCTGGGATCATGGGGCAGGCAGCTTCTTCATCTCCAGGTGGAAGCTAACCTCAGGCACTGGAGCCGTTCTCCTCTGTCTCCCCTGCCTTCTGAGTCTCCAACAGGCTTGGAGCAGCCAGAGCCGGAATGCTGGCTTGGTAGCAGTGACTGCAAGGCAAGTATCCCAGCTCTGGCCTCTGCCATCTTTGCTGGGTTAATGTGCATATCACTCTGGATTGGCTGGTGGACATGGCTGGTGGGCGTGGCTTAGCATAGTGAAGTGAGGGCTAATTTGCATGTTTGTCTATTATTATATAGGAGGATAATTCTCCAGAAATATGAGGTGATAATAATTCTATTAGTTGACCAATAAAAAGCCAAGAAGTCTGAATGTAAGTTGTATTGAATTTGTAAAAGTGTGACTCAGTACTCATTCTTTCTATTAAAAAAGGTCACACGTTGATATTATTGACCTTTCAAAGATCAATTTTCAGAGATACTCAATGAACAAATAGAAAATCCATTTACATGATTCAATAAATAAAACTTTGTCAATTAAAGCACAGCACATCCAATGCCTGAGTTAGACCTTTTTAGACAAAGTAAGAGAAATTTGAACTATATTATCATTTTAAGGTGTGTGTGTGTGTGTGTGTGTGCATGTGCATGTGTACAAACTCTTAATGAAAAAATTATTTCTGGTAAGCCTGTACAGTTTCTGGGGACTAAGAGAGGCTCATAGTGTGGCCAGGGAGGGCAGAAAGAAATTGGGACATAAGTGGGAAAATTAAAGTTATTTTCTTCCGACTTTGACTTAGAATATTACTTACTATTTTCATTGATATTCCTGAAAGGATAAGAAAGTAAAGAGGCAAATCACTTGTAAAACAATATTACATTTTCCTCTTGCCCTAGCTGACAATGGATTTTGAGGAAAAGATCTGGAATATTATTATTATCACTAAATAACTTCCTCCTTTAATCATCCAAATACTACCCTTATATCTTGAAACAGCAAATTCAGCTGGCTAAACTAATGAGGATCAGGGAATGTTTTAAACACTGTGAAACTCGAGTACAACATTGAGGCAACTTAAAAGTATAAAAATAAATCTTAATTGTCCACATCAATGAGAAATATCACAGCTCCATTTCTGAGTGAGAATAATAATTAACACCATTTGGAATGATATCCTGGCAATATAAACTTAAAAATTTTTAGGTTCTCTGTAACAAGAATTTTAGGTTATTTTAAATATGCTTCTCAAATAATTGAGACCCCTGGCCTTGCAACTCAGTAATGTCCAGATAATACCACTAATGTATTTAAATGTGTAAATATGTATCTCCTGGCTTGCTGCAGCCCGTCTTTATATTTCATGAATGTAAATGGCCTCATTAGCCAAGACTGCCATGGGCAAAAGGCATCAAGTAAGTTTAAAAGTGCATCTTAAGTGCTTTCATAATTCTTAGGCACCTTTCAAGAATTTTAATGTTTCTTCTTACGGTTATTCATGAAATTAACAAAACTAAAAAGAAAAAGAAATCTTTCTACAGCATAGAAGGCACAAGGTAAAACTCAGAAATTCCTGCCAGGATGCAGACGTGGTTCCCTGGTCTCCTAAACGAAAGATTCTGTTTAGAATGGTCTGGAAAGATTTTACAGGGAAATGAAGAGGCTAGATGTTTGAAGTAGCATCTCTAAGGGAACTCTTGAATAAAAGGAACTCGGAAAAGCCTAAGGGAAGTGGGGAAGTTGGAATGGCAGAATTTTACTACCCACTCCCCATCGGCCGTAATCTTTCGTCATAACTTGTAATGAATAGCGGTGTTTCTGATTGAGATTCTAAATGAATGTTAAGTGAGCCCAAGTGTATGCGTGGTATGCAAAGGGGGAAAATGTTTAAAAAAATTTTTTTTAAATATTCACAAAGTCTGTAATCAGCCAGTGGTTAATTTATAAATGAAATTATTAGTCCACTAAATGTTATGTGTTTGCTTTTAAAATATATAAAATAGTAACATTCACAAGTCAGAATCAGATCACCTGTCAAGCGTCTTATCTCCTCTTCTTACCAACCAATCCACTTTAATGGGTGTGTGGAATGGTGCCCCTCATTTTAACAAAGCAGAACCACCATCACTCAGCTCTGTCATCTGTGCCTTGCTTATGGCTAAGATCCCATGATCAAATTAAAGGCATAAAGAAACTCTCTTTCAATAACAAACTATGGAATCCCCCAGCCAATTATAATCTTATATTAGTAATAAATCTGTCTCTAGGTTGTAGGAAACATGGCGTCCCTGGGGTCTAGGTCCGTAAAATAAGTAGAAAGTTTTTGATGATGGTGTTGAGTCACCCTGGGTAACCTAGGGAACCCTGCTAATTAAGGAAGGAGTGCTTTACAGAGAGCATCCTCTTTTCTGACACTCGGGTATTAACTCCTGGGTGCCTGATGTTCACTGAATCTGGAGCCAGTCTGAAAAAGAGCCTGGAGAAACCAAGGTAGTTTCCTGACCCCAAAGCCTCCACGTCTTCCCAGCACAACCTAGCAAAAACATGGTGTGATCTCCATCCCTCGACCTTTATTCAGATTCAGATATTGGACTGAGCATTTGTTTGTTTGACTCTTTCTAGCTCCAAAATGAAAATGCTGTGGTATTTGTCTTCTCACGTGATACATATGAGTTTCACTTTGTTAATGAGATAAATTCGAAGTAAAACATTTATGTGTGGGGACAGTCAGCGTTGGGTTTGTTAAAGCCCTTGTGCGCCTAAGAGAGAAAATGACAATCACTGAGGGGAATACTATGATATTTTCTCTAAAATTGTCGCATGAGATGAGAGCAGGTTAATTGCTCCAAGGTAGTCCTGAGTGCCCTCTTCACCACTGAAATTGCAGCTCCACAATTGATCCATTTCTATCATGCCTGCTGTCCAGTTTGGCTTGTTTAGGAATTTGTTCATTTGGAGGATGGGCATTTCCTTAAGTGTATTGTGTTTTGGGATGAGCTCTCCACTTACCAACTAGGGCAGAATTACCTAGGGGTTAAATGGCTGTAGACAGCTCATGTTGGAATTAGAATTCAGGTTCTAGAATTTGGGCATGTTGATCATCTCTGTCAAGCTCCGTTTCATTATCTAATAAAGAAGATAAAGGGAAAGACTACCTCATTTTGTTGCTAGTTATCTCTTATTATATATATATATATATATATATATATATATATATATATATATAGCAAAACTTTCATTTCTAAATATTTTGTGAAATGTTGCTATATCATTTAATCTAATAAGAGTAATATGCAAATTAACCATCACTCTGAGACACCCACAAGCCACGCCCACATGCCACACCTACCAACCAATCAGGAGCAAATATGCAAACTAACTCAACTAAGATGGCAGTGTCCAGTCTGCCTAAGCCCCAAGTGAAAAAGCTAGGCCTGTTAGCCAGGCAGGTGGTTGGGGAGGCAGGGGGTGCGGTGTGGGGGGGCCGAGCCATCAATCGCAGGAACCTGGGAAGGGGCGGAGCTGGTGATCATAGGACGGTGGTGGGGGTTGGGGGGTCTTCTGCCCAAGCCTGCAGCCTCAGGCAGAAATACCCCCACCACTAGGGAAGGAGCAGAGCTGGCCATCACGGGGGTTGGGGGGGGTCTTCTGCCCAGGCCTGCATCCTAGGCCAGAGGCTATAGGCCTGGGTAGGGGTGGAGCTGGGATTGGAGGGGCAGAGGTGGAGCCGGTGATGGGAGTGAACTACAGAGGAAACACCTTTTCTTAACGCTCATTGGCTAAGCTCCCTGTATGCCACTGGTAATATTCTTAATAACTTGGCTAATAAAAATCCAAAAAGGCATCTAGGGTTTTTCCACCACACTCCTGGAGGAAAAACAATTGAAGTTCTACTGCTGGAGGGCTAAGAAATGTCATATCCTGCCCTACCCAGTTTGACTCAGTGCATAATGCCTCAGCTTGCTGACTGCGGGGTCTGGGTTCAATTCTGACCAAGGGCATGTACCTAGGTTGCAGGCTCCTCCCTGGCCAGGGTCCAGGTCAGGCCTCATGCAAGAGGCAAACAATCGAAGTGTTCTTCTCACTTTGATATTTCTCTCTGTCTTTCTCTTCTCTTCCACAGTCTCTAAAAATCTATGGAAACATATCCTCAGGTGAGGGTAAAAAAAAATAATAGAAAGAAAGAGATGTCATATCCTATGAAAGACACATCTTAAAAATGCCTAAAGAAAGTTGTTATTTTTTCATGGTGAAGGGACTGGAGTCTGTGTTGATGAAAACACCTTGGTGGCTGTGGTGACTGGCAGTGGCTATAGTAGTGGAGTGATGGGGCTGGTGGCTTTCCCTGATTAACCTGGTCGCCTCCCATAAAGGGAGGCCAGACTGCAGCTTAGGCCCGCTCCTCATGGGGGAGCAAGCCTAAGCCGTCAGTAGGACATTCCCTGAGGGCTCTCAATATGTGAGAGGGAGCAGGCTGGGCTGAGGACTGCCCCCCCCACACACACACACACCCAGTGCACGAATTTCGTGCACCGGGCCCCTAGTCTTGCAAATAATGGGATTATAAACATAAAGAAGAGATTGTGCCTTTCCACAACATGTTTACAAGTTATTGGGAGATTCACCCAGGTCTTTCAGACATTACCTAATGGGAAGAGTTAAGATCAATGTTACAGAAGGGGTAAGTGAGGCTCCTTAGACTGGTGGAGCATGCTGCCTGGTCTTGGCCCTTATTGTGTGTGATAAGGAACAGTAGACATGGAGGACAAGGGAACAGAGGAGAGACTGCTTTGGGAGGATGTTTGAGAATATAATCCTTGCTTACAAAGGTGTTCATTTCCTCATCTGTCTTAAAATAGAAAAGAATTCCCTGAAAGGGAAATAACTGTTAACATTCTATTACGAAGTGACTTAAGTAGGTGGGTAAATGTAAGTAGAAAATTAAGTTTCCATTACTGTACATTTCATATTTAGTTAAAAAGTGCCAAGTTATTTTTCTCATTAAAAACAATTGTCATGAATGTAATGATGAGTTTTATTAAGATATAACTCTAATGCTGACTTGCAAACATGGGGACTAAACTGTTTAAAGAATGTTCATATGTTTCAAGAACTCTTCTTTATCAAATTAACCATTTCCTGCTGTTCAGGACAGATTTATGGATCACTTCTTATGAAAAGACTCCTTTGGATTTGCTTATTTCTCCACCCACTTCCACCCCTGATCTATACACTTATGTACAGATGATATATACCATCGTTGTCAATTTAGAATGATCTATGTTTCCTGCTAGACTTTACTCCATTAAAATAATATAATCCTTTCTTTACATTTTCATTTCCTACTACAATACTTGATTATAATAACTCTTAACAAAGGTTTGTTAACATAATTAGTGAAAGCATTTAGCTAATGGAAATCACTTTTTAATGACATCCATGCCATAAAATTTCTGGAGATTTGAATAATGCCCCAACTATAAAAGTTGCCCATGTCCTAATTTTCTGAACCTATGAACAAAAATGTGACATTACATGACAAAAGGGATTTTTTAAACATGATTAAGAGTAAAAACAAAAAAAAAAGTACATAGAGCATAAAGTTGGGATATTATCCTGGTAAACCCCACATATAGGAAGGGGACTTAAACATGGAATATTGGAACAGAAGGGAATAGTCAGAGGATTACCAGAGATGAAATATTGCTGATTTTAAAAGTGGAGGAAACTTGCCTCTAGAAACTTGGAAAAGGCAAGGAGATGGATTCTCCCTGGAGACATTAGAGAGATACTTAGCCATGCTGAAAAGAGGGTTTTAGCCTAATGCAGCCAGGATCTGAAATATAATAAATTTTGTTACTATAGCCAATAGTGTTATGGCACCAGTAGGAAACTAATAGTTTTAGCCACTCTGATTTTAATTAAACATAAGGTCTGATCATCTATATCCACAAAAATATTGTGCATTGTTATTATCTCTAATATAACTTTTAAGTCTCTCTTTTATAATTTCATTTTACTAAATAATGGAGGCCTGGTGCACGAAATTCATGCAAGAGTAGGCCTTCCTTCCCCTGGCTGCTGACACTGGCTTCCCTCTGGCACCCAGGACCCAGGGCTTCCCTCTAGCTGCCAGCAGGTACCTGAGACCTGGCTTCCCTCACAGCCCCAGCTTCATCCAGTTTAATTAGCATATTATACTTTTATTATTATAGACATTTTATCAAGCAAAGGGCTATCTTTAAAACCCAAGTATTTATGAAATTCATGCATGGGAGGAGAGTACTTCAGCCTGGCCTGCAACCCTCTCCAATCCAGGATCCCTCAAGAGATGTCTGACTGCCTACACCCTCCCTAATGCAGGACTGCTGGCTCCTAACTGTTCATCTGCTGCCTGCCTGATCTCCCCTAACCATTCTGCCTTCCTGACTGATCACCTCTAACCACTTCTGCCTGCCTGCCTGATCGCCTCTAACCACCTCTGCCTGCCTCCCTGATCGCCTCTAACCACCTCTGCCTGCTTGCCTGATGCCCCTAACTGCTCCCCTGCTGGCCTGATCACTCACAACTGCTCTCCTCTACCTGCCTGATCACCCTTAACTGCCTCTGCCCCCACCACCATGGCTTATGCAGAAGGACATCTGGAAGATGTCTGATCTATCCAGTCTAATTATCATATTACCCTTTTATTAGTATAGATGGTTTAAAATATGCCCAGCACTTTTCAATAAAAATACTAAATGATTACTTATAAGTAGGTTATATAATAAAATGAGTCAGAAGATAATTTGTTTATTTCATAATCAAGCTCTATATTCTAATCAATTTTATAAAATACTGAATAACAATTACCATATGGTAAATATTAAATTTAATAGTACAGTTCAACATGTAGCACACTTATGTGTTTAAGTTTGTGTTCACACTTGTATATACTCTCATTTATTGTTTATTGACTATATTACTCTTCCTCTAATATATACATCTATTTCCTATATATAACCTGGCTTCTATAAATTATTTATTATACATCTATATCTATTAGATGTGGTAGAAATGGATCAGTATATAATACTTGCCCTCAAAATGCCAATTTTCAGAATATAAGTAGCTATACCGGTGCCAAAATATGTGTGAATTTTATCTGAATATAAAATAATCTGAGATTATTTTTAATTTCTTCAGTATCTATTAAATATCAAATAACTTGAATGCACATGATACCTATATAAAATAAAAGTGTGCCATTCAGAATATTTTAATTTAATGACATTTCTTCTAAAGACTGGTTGATTCAAGGAACCATTTCACATGATCTAAAATGAGCTCTAAACTATTAAGTAGTTTATATTTTGTCTGAATTTCAGATTTAGTGGTTGGCATTTGTGTCTCATCGTTATAAAATCCCTTAAAGACAGTATGATTCCATACAAAGCCTCTTTTTTTATCCACTTGCCAGAATACTGGGTTTAAAAATTGATGTCTGCCTTCTACTATTTTGTAAGCAATGTGAGAACTAGAATAAGATTTGTTCTGCTTAACATTGTATTCCCAGCACCTGGCACAGAAACTAACATAATTCTAATTGGAACTAGATAGAACTTTTTAGACAAATGAATAAATTAATGCTTTGCAAAACAGGATATTAAGAGCTTAGTGATTTTGAGTAGACAGAAGGAGTTTCATTAAATTACCCTAAAATTCTGATTATTCACTACCTTCAGTTCTCAAACGTTTACCAAAGTAGCATGGCCATTATTGTGATCTTCCTAAACATGTTTTAATGAGTTGAACCCAGCTTTGGATGAACTATATTTGAATTATATTAAGTTTAAAGGTAAACTGAGGCAGACTTGTTAAATGACTGAACAAAGGAAAAGCACTGGTTTTTGAACAAGGATTAATACTCAGGTTTCCTGATAATAAAACTGTATAGCTGCCTTAAACTAGGTGTGTATTTCTAAAATAGCCTGATTCAAATATTGATATGGACATTCTTTAGGTATTGTGGACTAGTACCGACTTCCTTTTATTTCTTTTTTTAAAATATATTTTATTGATGTTTTTACAGAGAGGAAGGGAGAGGGATAGAGAACTAGAAACATTGGTGAGAGAGAAACATCGCTCAACTGCCTCCTGCACACCCCCTACTGGGGATATGCCCGCAACCAAGGTACATGCCCTTGACCGGAATTGAACCTGGGACCTTTCAGTCCAAATGGCCAATGCTCTATCCACTGAGCCAAACTGGTCAGGGCTCCTTTTATTTTATTTTTTTTTGGGGGGGGACATTATCAATATCCTGTCATCTTAAGATCTCAGCTCTCCAAGAGCATATAAAAAATGAGTAGTTTAAGAGCATATAAAAATTGACATGTTTCAAGGGTTTAAAAATCTCATAACTTAGAAGATATATTGAGAAGCAAAAAAATAAGGCAATGTGATGAGTTCACCTAAATAATTCCAATATCATAAATTCAATATGTGTATGAAAGAGTCAGCAGGTGATAAAAGATCAAAAAGAATAATATTTTAATAACACAAAAGTTATGTTTATGTTGGGTTCTTAAAATTTGATATTTTAATAAAAGTCAAAAAGAAGGCAGACTTCAGTTATGCATATAGAAGCCTGAAAAATATTACTGTACAAATCAGTATTATTAAGTTACTAGAGGTCCAATGCACAAAATTCGTGCAAAGGGCTTGGCACTCGCAGCCGCGGCGGCCCTCGCAGCCCTGGCTTTATCTGGAAGGTCTTCCAGACAGTCGTTCTGCTGTTCTGTCTAATTAGCATATTAGCTCTGTATTATATAGGATAATTTACATAAAATAAAAATTTGGTGCATAGTTTGATTAATTTGGATAAGTAGACACAGAGTATAACCACCACAATTAAGATATGCAATGTTTTCGTCACCTAAAACACTTCATCTATGCCCTTTACAGGCAAATCCCTACCCTGCCCAGGCCCCTGATAACTACAGTCAACTTTAAGTCCCTATACTTTGGCCGTTTTTAGAATTTTATATAAGTGGAACTCCATAATCAGTAGATTTTTGCATCTGGCTTCTGTCACTTAATGTTTTGAGATGTGTCCATGCCATTGCATGTAGCAGAGGTTGCTTTCATTTCAGTTGGTTCTTATTTTCTATCTTCTACCAACTTTTTGAAATAAATATTTGTATAAAAATGCTTTAAAATACATGTTGTAATTAACTTAAGGTCAATTGCTTTGATTTTAGCTCCAAAGGTCTAACATCTGATTTTCTGCTTCCAAGTCCATAACTGAGGCCATAGAATTTTTACTTTGCAATTATGTTCTAGAATCTAAAAAGGAAAAGTCTAGTTTATTTTTGTGCTTGACCAACAGTACACCTAAGTCAATGTGCTCCTCTTAGCTGATCTTCTTTAATCACATTATCCTATTCACCCATATACTAAAAACTGACAAAATTGTATGCTAAAATCTGACTGTCTTCTTGAGTATCAGACCCTTAAATATCTTCCACTCAGCGATATCCATCCACGAGAGTGTCCCGCAGACAAGTCTGTCTAGAACTGTGAAATTAGCTGACAAGTTAGCCTGTCACATTTCCTAGGATCTTAAAAGAGGATATGAGACTCCTGGATTAGAGACAAAGGACTCTATTAGTCATGGCAGAGCATTAGCAGGAACTTCAGGAGTGTCAGCATTCCTCCCTTTCTAGTCTGAGTGGCCCGGGTGGATTCTGAGTCATAGACTGTGTCAGAACTGAGGTACTGTAACCTTAAGAAAGCCCAATGTTTGAAAAGGACTGCAAGCAAACCTGCGCAGAGACAGTATTAAGGACTCTATCACCTGACATAGCAAACAAATCTGTCCTCTGGCTCAGAGAGAGACTCTGTCTGTACTCAGAATATGTATGTGTGTGTCTGTGTGTGTGTACGTGCATGCACATTTTTTTTCTCCTAAAATGAAAACGTAAAGCAGAAACATGAGAGACTCATGGAGAATTAATTATCTCTGAACAGTGTCAAATTTCAAAATCACAAAAAGTAACAGCTTTCTTAATCTTTCAAAAATGGTCCCCATTGATTTCTTTATCTCAGTTAATACCGTAACCCAAGTTAAAAATATGAGAATTATAAAACCCAAACACAGTTGCCCTAGCTGATTTGGCTCAGTGGATAGAGGGCCAGCCTGTGGGCTGAAGGGTCTCAGGTTCTATTCTGGTCAAGGGCACATGCCCAGGTTGTGGGCACAATCCCCAATAGGGGGCATGCAGGAGGCAGTCAATCAGTGACTTTCTCTCATCATTGATATTTCTATCTCGTTCTCTCCCTCTCCCTTCCTCTCTGAAATAAATAAAAATATATTTAAAAAACAAAACAGTTATCTCATTCTTAAAAATTTATTAAACTAATATCTATTAAACTTAACATTTACTGTTAAATATTACAACATAGTTATCTTTTATTATTTTTTATTAAAAAGTTTTAATGTTGACATTATTGCAGGTATGCCCTGTTTTCCCCACCTTTGCCTACTTCCACCCACCACTGCCTCCGCCTCCCTTGGCCTTCATCACACTATTGTCCATGTCCATGGGATAAGCTTATATGTTCTTTAGCTAATCCCTTCATCTTCTTTACCCAGTCACTCCTGCCTGCCTCCACTCAGGCACTCACCATTCTGTTCCATGTATCATGCTGCCCGTTCCATTTTGTTTATCAGTTTAATTTTGTTCATTACATTCCACATATTAGTGAAATTATATGGTATTTTTATATTCTAAATACTTACAAAAATACTAGAGGCCCCTCAACCTGGCCTGCACCCTCTCCAATCTGGGTCCCCTTGAGGGATGTCCTAAACCTGCCGTTGGACATCCCTCTCACAATCCGGGACCGCTGGCTCCTAACCGTTTACCTGCCTGCCTGCCTGCCTGCCTGCCTGATGATTGCCCCTAACTGCTTCTGTCTGCCAGCCTGATTGCCCGTAACCACATCCCTGCCAGCCTGATTGATACCTAACTGCTTCCCTGATAGCCTGATCCGCCTACTCCACACAAGGTGGCAGAGACTCCAGGACCAGCCTCCTCTGCACCGCACAGAGCCGTGGGATGCCCAGGCCTCACTGCATGGAGCAAACACTAGGCCCTGCATCTGCTGTGTGTGCAGCCATCTTGTGACAGTGTCACACAAGGGTGTGACACCACCCACCACCTAGGCTTTTATTATATAGGATATTCACTACATCCTTATCATGCGTTTTTTGAATCCTAGTCATTACTTCCTCAACTGTTTTAAAAATTTGGCCCAATGATTCTCAAAGTGTGGTCTCTAGACAAGCAATATCAGCATGCCTCCAGAAAAACTTTTTAAAAATGCCAATTCTGGGGCCCTGTCCAGAATTACTGGATCTCTGGAGGTGGTTGCCAACTCTCAGCTTTTGCAAGTCCTCCAGGTCATTGTAATGCATATCTGTAGGAGCCCCTTACACGTCTAGTGTGGTTCAGAGTTCCTGTTCAGGGTTCGAGTTCTGAAGGAGGCCGCACACAAAATGAAGATAGAGAGACTAGAAGAGAATCAATTTGGAAACTGGAGGACCAGGCGTGGAGCCTTCCTCTAGCGGGTTAGACTGCCCACTGGTGCCTGGGTCTTACCAGCCTTTTATTGAGTCTGAGAAAACAACCATATCCTTAGGCAGGAAATTCAAACAACAAACAGGCAGCAAGAATTTACATGTAAGTAACAGGTAGGGGTTTGCTTTAACTAAAAATGTTTCAACTTAATGGGTGCATGCATAGCCCTGACCTTTCAGAGCAACCAAGGTTGGTGAAAACAATCAGTTTCCAGCACATATCAAAGTCCAAGAACTACTATTCGCTCTTATATTATCTTTACCCTTTCTTTCTTGGAATAAATTCTCCTGTAATCAGAGTAAAACACAAATCTGATACTGTCATTCCCCTTTAAAACTTCATAACAAAAGTATAATGTCCAAGACTCAGCTTGGGTTACTCCTCCAGGTATCACTGTTAGAAATCCCAGTCTGTGAAAAATCCTCCTCTAAACCCTCAGCATCTGTGCATATTTTTAATAAAGCACCTCAGAGATAGTTAGATCTTTTGTTTCATCACTCACCCATCCAGCATCTTTGATGGAGTGCATATCCTCTTTAAACTAGGTTGGCTCAACCTCTGTAAAGTTGGGACAGTAATGGCACCTGCCCTAGCGTGAGTATGTAATTCAACAATGCATACGGGTCCCTGAGTGAGTTCTGCTCAGTAAGCACAAACTTGCTTTTCATTTCTTATGCATTATTTCAGTCATTACTATTTATAATAGTTCTTAGATACTATGACTAATTAATATTAAAGCTGTTATTCTAGCAACACTTAACACATTGTGTTGCAAGTACATGCTTACCAAACTGGGTTCTTCTCTGGTCTGAGTCATAACAGCAACCCTGACAAATCATGTGTTTTCAATTAACTTTTGTAAACTAGATTCAGTTAGTGTACCATCAACCAAACAGAAAAGACAGTAGGAGAAAATAAATGTAAGATATATATAAATAGAAGCTAATTCATTTGAATAGTAACATATATTTAAGGCACTGTAGGTAACAGCAAAATTGTTTCAACTCATATTGATTGGGCACTGGTTATGTGCTCCCCTTGACAATACACAAATTGATAAAACATAATTATTGTCCTCAATGAGCTTGAGGTCTATGGCTGAAGAGACACACAAATAGATAAATTATAAGAAGTATTATATAAGGATAAGTGCTATTGAAATTGCACAGAAATAAATTTGATAGGAATACAGCCTGGGTAGAAAGGAATTGGGAAAACATATCCAAACTCATAAAATAAGGTACCACATATTGAGGATATCAAAATTACAAACTGGCAGCAAAATGTACTATTTAGGCTCTTTAAAGCCTCTTTTTTAATTTTATTTTCTTTCTTTTTTTTTTTTTTCTTTGTTACTGCCCAATAAAGTTGGTGACAACAGCTTCCTGTTGCATGGGGAAGAAATAACTTAGAAAATATTTCTCATCCAATTGGGACTGAGCATTGATAAGATCTTGACAAATGCTCTGTTGGGAGGTTTGCCAAGAGATATTTCTAACTGTGCAGCACCTTTGAGAAGTAGGACGCACGTACACATCAAAATCAGGGCAAGAGCACACGCTGTCCTTCCCAAAGTAGGACTCATTAGCAGGGATGATGTTGTCCTTCCCAAACTGGACCTATTTCAATGTTCCACTCATCATCTCAAATGGGACTAATGCTATCAGACATCATGCACACAAAATTATGACTAGGAATGTTACAGATTGAGTTATCCACAAAATGAGTAAAATCAGCATCCCCTCCCCAATGAAGCCTTTCATTATTCCTATAATTTCAAAAATCATGAAAATAAAAGGTTGAATTTACTCATTATTTCTGTTTTTATTGGGCACCCTTTAAGACCTGTGATTTCACCAAACCTTTATCTTGAAAATTCCATGATGTGGTTGCTGTCTTTCTAAACTTGGTCGTCCGGACAAAGCCATGGTGGCAGGTCTGAGGCAGAGGCAGTTACAGGTTATCAGGCAGGCAGAGAGCAGTTAGGGAGATCAGGCCAGCAGGCAGTGGAGCGGTTAGGACCCAGTAGCCCTGAGGGTTCCCCAATTGGAGAGGGTGCAGACCAGGCTGAGGGACGCCCCCCCACCCCTCGCATGAGTGCACAAATTTTTGTGCACTGGGTCCCTGGTTCTCTTATAAAAACAAATCAGAATAATATTGGCAAAAGATTTATGGAAACTTACTGAAAATATTTAGACAAACAACGGCAGCCAGGTGTCCAGTTCCCCAGAAAGTGAATGATATCTTTCACCCACAAACTTCCCATTTATGGACTAGGACACATGTCTGCTACAGTGATGTTTCCAGGTTTCCTGGGATGCTCTTGGGCAACTAGATGTGTTCCTAACACCAGTGCCTGCTTCTGTGTGTGTATTACTGTGCTTCCTCCCTCTGATGATGTGTTGCTGTGATAAATCATCACAGCGCGCTGCTGCTCAGATGCGCTGTTGCTTCAGCATACCATTGAAGCTGTCACTGGGATGATACATGAGAAAGGCATACTGATGGTGTTTCACACAAATGATGGTGCCGCCCGGGGAACAAAAGGTTTAGGAGAAAATTCAACATAATTACCCGATAAAAGTCAACCTGCACACAGCATGCTAGGAAATGCATTCATGGTAAATCACTTCCCCTTAATGTGTGGTATTTCTGGGCTGCTGTCATAAGCCTCTTTCCCTGATCTATAGATTGATCTTGTGTCAACATTTATATATATGTATTTTTTTTTGAGTGGGACCAAAGCTTAAAGGATGAAATTAAAATTTACTTGAAACTCAAATGTAGAAGTTAACTCTGAGAACCAGTATAATTCTCAACTTGAGGGTAGTTTGCCAGAGCAGTTAATTAGTGCTGAAAATTTTATGATGTTGGATAAGGAAATAGTTTCTGTTTGTGGTAACTAGGCAGGACTTTCCTAGGAAAATCTCAGTGCCCTGGCTCAAATCAGAAGTTTTGTCAGATTTGCCATGTAACAACCTTTCAGAGGTTGAAAGAGCCATCAGCTTTTATCACGACTGCTGGGACAGTGTACCAAATAATTTATGTACTGAAAAAGAGCCTCACTCATCTAAGGCAAAGAAACATAAGAATTGAGGGAAAACGCAGTTTATTTAGCTTCTCAGGGAACTGAAAGATAAACTCTACACATAATTGTCCATACACAGTTGATGCTAAATAAACATTTGCTGATTTACGTTAAATTCCATAATTATTTTTCTCTTTATGACCTCAGTTCTATCCCATGATAGGAAATGTTAATCAAACCTAGTGAGTGAAATGAGCAGAGAGAGTATTTGGGGAGAGGAAAACATTTTTTCTCAGTTTTAATATTTTGTTAAGGCCTTGTAAGAGAAGATATGGGGAAATAACTGAGGCCATCATGTTATCAATTAATCACCATTTTGCTTATTCTTATAAACTTTAAAAATGTTTCTTTGGCAATTATCTTTAAACCTAGTTGACAAGAATTAAATATTCATATTCTGTTTTCAATTTCTTATGTGGAAATCAAGGATGATAGAGGTAGGTTTAAAGCTAATTGCCTTTTTCTCTGCATCCTCTCTAGCACTTGTTGTTTGTTGATTTGTTGATGATAGCCATTCTGACAGGTGTGAGATGATACCTCATTGTTGTTTTGATTTGCATCTCTCAGATGATTAGTGACTTTGAGCATGTTTTCATATGTCTCTTGGCTTTCTGAATGTCCTCTTTTAAAAAGTGTCTATGTCCTTTGCCCATGTTTTGATTGGATTGTTTATCTTCCTTTTGTTAAATTGTATGAGTTCCCTATAAAAGTTGGAGATTAAACCCTTATCAGTGATAACATTGGAAAATATGTTCTCCCATGCAGTGGGCATTCTTGTTGTTTTGTTGATGGTTTCTTTTGCTGTGAAGAAGCTTTTTATTTTGATGTAGTCCCATTTGCTTATTTTCTCTTTAGTTTCCAATGCCCTAGGAGCTGTATTGGTGAAGAAATTGGTGGGAATGCAGACTGGTGAAGCCACTATGGATGACAGTATGGAGTTTCCTCAAAAAATTAAAAATGGAACTCCCATTTGATCCTGTGATCCCACTTCTGGGAATATAAATTTAAAACACCTATCTTAATAGGGCTTTGGTAACCCCATAACTCTTTATATCATAAATCTTTGCCCCATCTTTTCTGTCACCTCAACCATGCAGATATCCTAGAATATAGCTAATGAGCTGGTCACTGGTTGGAATAAACCTTCCCTTGCAACCATCTGCTTTATGGTAGAAGCCAACAAAGGCTTAAAGGCTAATGATAACTGCCAGGTTGGGAAGTTGGGACATCTAGGGGTGACAAGAGGAAAACACTCTGATGTCATTCAGTATTGCCTCTCTGGTTGGTATTTTGTATCCATAATGAACTTAGGAGGTTTAAAGGTCCAATTTACGTAAAAGCAACTGGAGACAAAACCAGAAGCTTATACTTTCTCTTGAGTCTGATCTTCATGTTTTGGTATAAGTTCCAGAAATATAGAATCCGAGGCTTACTAGTAAGTACAAAATACTTAGGAACCGAAGGCAGTCCACTCTGACTCTTCATCCAATGACTTGTTTGGAGGACCTCCTCTGTGTCAGGAACTGTGCTACAAAAAAATATAGCATGACCCATGGAGTTGGTAAAAGGAGCCACAAGAAATTTATAGTTTTCTTTTATTAAAAAAAAAAAAAAGAATTAGAATTGGTTGTTCAGAGATATTGCTAGTTAAAAAATACCAAACAACATCTAAAGAAATTTGACACCAGCATTATTTGAGAAAAGTAATATATCAAAGAGTACACAGGATAACATACATTTTGTTTGTGAAATATATATTTTCTTCCATGCAGTTCTTATATAGAAGAGCCGATCAGATTATATCAGAGTTAAAAACCATTTGCTTCTTTAAAATTATGTCAGCTTTTCTTCATTATAAGGATCATATGTCAAGAAAAAAAGGGCATAAATTTGAAAAGTAAGAAGAGGGAATACTTTTCATAGTAATTATTTGTTAATAAATATGTTTCTCTATAGTTGCTTAAGATCAATCGTATCTTCTTATTCTTCTTAAATTCTCTTCACCAAGTCAACATCAGGAATCAAGTAAGTCTAGAGTAAGTGAGACACACAAAGACAATTATTGGTGATAAAAATATGACACATGAACATCAATATAGTCAATATTTACTTGAGTATAATATGTAGATATCTATATATCCAGCATTAATAACTGCATCTGCTTAGACATTGTCTATAACAACCCATCACTCACATATAGGTGCTTAGTACATACTAGTCCTTTCTCTTTCTCAAAGAAAGCTCTATGGCATGTGAATACAGTTTAGGGAACAGAAAGCCCTATAGCCTAGAATCAGCTTCACAGGCTGAATTGGGGCATTCTACTCAGATATTGATTAGCAGAGTTTAATAGGAAGAATGAGTGCTTTGATTTCAGATAGACCAGGTGTTAGTACCTGTCCCAACCACTTTTGAGAGTGTGAATTTGAAAGTTAAGCATTTTTTAGTCTCATTATCCTTATATCTAAAATAGAAATTATAGCACCTGTCTAAAATGGTGGCAGCAAGTGTACCATTAGATGACTTCAGAGGGGACAGGTCTAGTTGGAATTGGGTACTCAAGGATGTTAGCAGCATCTTTAACTCAGTTAAGCTAGTCTTACAGATAATTAGTTGTCACATGCTTAGATCGGTGTCAAGATATTCTGTTATGAAACTTCAGATGAGGTTATTAATATCTTTGGTATTCTGTTAAAAATATATAGCTACTTTATACTTACATAGCACAAGTGCTAAATTATCTAGAACTCAGTGATGGTTCAGAGCATAATGCCAAATATAAGAGGGGGAAGCCATCATAATTTTAGTCTATAGAAGTGGGATATGACTAAAATGGTTATTAACACTTGGTCTGTCCAAATCCAAAGCACACACAATTCTTATTATACTAGGAGGATATGGGTGTTTGTGTAATTTTGCCTTGCTGTGCTTTTCAAGATTTTTTCAACTTACCTGAATCTAGGTCAGAATCTAAGTGGCTTAGCCTACCTTTTATATCAATAAGGTGCTCCAGAAATGATCACCTTATTCAGTGAAGTCTCAAAACATTACATACTTTAAATTAAAGTCTCCTGGTGAAAACTATTGAAATACAGATTTTACATAACTTTTGTGCTCATTGCAAATCCAAAATTCCCATCTATATAATAAAAGCCTAATATGCTAAGTGTCTGGTTGTCTGGTCATCCATTCAACCAATTAAAGCATAATATGATAATAATATGCTAAGGCCACTCAACAGCTTGCTATGATATGCACTTATCACCAGGAGGCAGATGCTCCAACCGGTAGGTTAGCTTGCTTCTGGGGTGTTGCCAATCAGGACTGAGCTAGACAAGCTAGACATGTCCTAGAACCCTCCTGCTGTCACTGCCTGGCTGGCCAACCTCTCACGTCCCAACCTGGCCCTGATCATACACCCATGGAGTTCCTTGGCCTGGCCTGCATCCTCCCACAATCCAGGACCCCTCAGGGAATGTCAGAGAGCCAGTTTCAGCCCAATGCTGCAAGTCATGCCGAGGGACCCCACTGGTGCACAAATTATTGCACCGGGCCTCTAGTTTTTATAATAAGAATCTATAATATATCATTTGTGTCATGTTTTGGGGAGATGTAAATTTGAATATTATTACATTTGGGTTCATATCTATTTGGTTCAGCAATTAAGCAAAAGAAAACATTAACAAAAAGAATCCAAAATAGATTGCAAACTAAAAAAGAAATAATGAAAGATTAAACAGTGCTATACAACTTATTTCTCTAAAGTAGAAGATGATTAAATAATTTCCAGAATTGTGGAAAAAAACAATATAAACAGAAAATACTTTGTTATAGTAATTTTAGCTTTTAATTTTAACACTCACTGCCATTTATAAGGATAATGATAAATACTATATCTTTGATTTTTAATACTAAGGAAAGAAATGCCTTAATAGTTATGAATTTCATTAATACTCTTTTCTGTATTCTATATCTATTTAATCTATAGCAATATATATGTATATCCTATCTAATAAAATAGTAATATGCAAATTAGGCATCACTCCATCACAAAGATGGCCGCACCCATAGCCATAACATGGCGGCGCCCATAGCCACAAGATGGAGACGCCCAGTCCAGCTCAGCCCTGCCACTGAAGTGGTCAGACCTGTTAGCCAGACAGCTGGCAGGAGAGGTGGTGGGCCCGAAGGGGGAACAGGCAATCCGAGGGGGCTGGAAGTCCCCTTCCCAGGCCAGAGGCCTTCGCCAGAGGCCTCAGGCATATGCAAGGGTGGAGCTGGTGATCGAAGGGGTATGAGGGTACCCTACCCAGGCATTAGGCCTGTGCCAGAGGTCTAAGGCCTGGGCAGGGGCAAGGTTGGAGATCGCAGAGGCCTGGCTCCACAGAGCCAGCAATCGGAAGGGCAGGGCAGAGCCTGTAATTGCAGGGGTCTGGGTACTGGTAGAGCCAGCAAAGCAAAAGTCTGGGGGTCCCCTGACTAGGCCTGTAGCCTTGGCTAGAGGCTACAGTGGGCAGGGGCGAAGCCAGCAATCTAGGGGCCTGGGAAAGGGCAGAGCCGGTGATTGGAGGGGCAGGGGCAGAGCCTGCCATCACAGGGGTCTGGGCATGGGCAGAGCCAGCAATGCAGGGTCCTGGGGGTCTCCTGCCCAGGCCTGCAGCCTTGGCCAGAGGGTGCCAGTGGTGTAAGGGCAGAGCTGGCAATAGCAGGGGCAGGATCATAGCCAGAGGTTACAGGCCTGAGCAGAGGTGGAGCTGGGATTGGAGGGGCAGGGGTGGAACTGGTGATTTGAGTGAACTACAGAGGAAACACCTTTTCTTAACGCTCATTGGCTAAGCTCCCTGTATGCCACTGGTAATATTCTTAGTAACTTGGGTAATAAGAATCCCTAAAGGCAATCTAGGGTTTTTTAACCACACTTCTGGAGAAAAAAAGTGAAGGTCCACTGCTGGAGGGCTAAGAAATGTTATATCCTGCCCTAGCTGCTTTGGCTCAGCGCATAATGCCTCAGCTTGCTGACTGCAGGGTCTGGGTTCAATTCTGACCAAGGGCATGTATCTAGGTTGCAGGCTCCTCCCTGGCTGGGGTCCAGGTCAGGGCATATGCAGGAGGAAACCAATCAAAGTGTTCCTCTTACTTTGATGTTTCTCTCTGTTTTTCCCTTCTCTTCCACATTCTCTAAAAATCAATGGAAACATATCCTCAGGTGAGGATAAAAAAGAAGGAACGAAAGAAAGAAAGAAATGTCATATCCTATGAAAGAGACAGCTTGAAAATGCCTAAAGAAAGTTGTCATTTCTTCATGGTGAAGGGACTAGAGTCCGTGTTGATGAATACACCTTGTGGCTGTGGTGACTAGCAGTGGCTGCAGCAAAGGGATGATGGGGCTGGTGGCTTCCCCTGATTAGCCTGGTCGCCTCCCACAAAGGGAGGCCAGACTGCGGCTTAGGCTCGATCCCAAAAGGGAGCAGGGAGAAGGCCACAGGCCTAAGCCATCAGTAGGACACCGAGGGCTCCCAATATGTGACAGAGGGCAGGCTGGTCTTAGGAACCCCCCCCCCCCAGTGCACAAATTTCTTGCACCAGGCCCCTAATATATATCCATATAACTTGAAACATATTTTATTCCTACACTTATCTATCAGTATTTTAGAAGTCATTCACTTCATAGTGAGCAGTTTAATGTAAAAAACTCCCATGTCTATAGCATTGAACTGAGGTCAAGTTTCACTCAAATGACAATTCATTTATTTTCAACTTCATTTCCATGAAGCCTATCCTAAATGTATTTAATAGTATGACTGAAAATTCAGGTTCTATCACTTTAGTTTTCTTTTTGCATCAAATGAGTGTCATTATAAGTAACATGATCCAGTAAGTGCAGCCTAAGGTGGTGAAGTATCATTTATATAACATCTTATCCCATACTACAGTTCTTTTCATGAGGATTTGGAGTATGATGTTATAGCAATGTGTAAGTTCACAGAAAGGAATTTTGGCATACGTGAAAGAACATTACTAGAGAAAAAAAAGATGGCAACTGGCAAGAAGGTAGGGAGGAAGAGTGTGTGAGAGAGTGAGGGAGTGATAGAGGAGTGTGTGGACTTGGGTGGTGTGTGTGAGTGAGAGCTAGGGACAGGTAGATCCTACAGATCTTCCAAGGGGCTACCAAACCGGGCAGTGTAAGTTGGTGGTCTATTTTCATTTTTTTTTTTGCATGTATCGGACAAGTATAACGATGAACAAATGACAGGTCACCAGGAGGTGCATAGAGAACCTCTCAGTCCCTCCCCCCACCCTGGCCCGTGAGCAGCGACTCTCATGGTGTGGCAGGGTGGGATGCCTTGCACTGCAGGGCGGGGGGCAGGGCACCTTGTGTGGCAGGGCAAAGGATGGGGTGCCTCCTGCCATTTCGCAGGCTGGGCCTCTAGTATATAATAAAAGCCTAATATGCAAATCCACTAAACAGGGGAATGACTGGTGGAACGACTGGTTGCTGTGACAGGCACTGATCACCAGGGCAGATGCTCAAATGCAGGAGTTGTCTGCTGCCTGTAGACCTCAAGGGCAGCCAAGGCAGGTGCCAGAGGCCTCCCCCCCCCCCCCACCGCTCCAGTCACCCTGCTGGTCACCTTGCAGAGGGAGGTGACCAACAGAGGTGGGGTGATGTGGGGTTGGATAAGCCAGTGAGTAGGCCAGCGCCACCCCTCTCCCCTTGATTGCCCTGCTGGTCACCTCCCACAGAGAGAGGCGACTGGTGGCAGCAGCAAGGCACAGGGTCAGTGAGTGGGTAGTGCCAGGCTGGCCAAGGTGGATGCCAGCAGGGATCCTAATTGCCCCACCAGTCACCTCACAGACCGGCCCTGATTGCTGGCCAGGCCTAGGGACCCTACCCAGGCACAGATTTTGTGCATTGGGCCTCTAGTGATTTTATAAGAAAAGATAGAGGCAACTTTTCTTTCTAGCATAGTTTAGACATAATGATTTTTCTATCAATGTGTAGACTAGGAGGCTCAAAACAGAGCTAGCAAGTCCAATGCAATCTTGACTATAAGATAACAAGTCAAGGGGACTATCAAGTGAATAAGTTTCATACTCTGGAATTTGCTCACCTTCGGAGCTGTGCCTTTGAGCCTAACTACCTAACACGCTGACCCTGCACTTCTCTATGCCCCTGAGTGAGTCCTTATGTGATCAAGTCCATGCATGTAACATACATGCAGCATGCATGCACACATATACATGCACACAGATTAATATTTGACAAAGTAGAACTCCCAACTTCAGGTACAAAGAGGTAAATGGTGGCAAACCAACAGTCTTACTAAGAAAAATAAGAAACATTAAAAATGGTACAGAAGTATATTTAAATTGGAGCCACTGAAGCAAAGAAGAATAAGATGTAAAGATTTTGACGAGAAAAGTGCCTCAGAGGTGAGCTGACTTTCTGAGGTAGCTCTTCCTTTGGGGCAAACAATAACTCTTTGCACAAGGCAAGAGACTCCAACTAGTTTTACCACAGCAGGTAGCTGTGATAAGAACAGGGAAACCAGAACAGCTTCTGGTGATCACGGGAAGTTCAAGAGACAACACATTGAAATTTGGATCCTCTCATAGATCAAATCCATTCCTCATATACTGATTTCTGAAACCAGGCATGGAAGAAGGCTAAAACTCTAAGCAAAGACACTATGAAAAGCAGTGTTTCAATGAGTCTCCTGTGACGATAAGACAATGGTTAAAACAGGTATTGTGAAGAGTAGGGTTCTGAAAAACACATATTTCTGATTTGAGTGTCCTATGGGGATGCCTATAGCAGAGGGGAAAAGCAGACTAAGCTTTACCCAAATGTACCTCACTGTAAATTTTACATTCTTAAAGCAGCGATTTCCTTGTCTCCTATTGGGATGCTCCATTGCTGCATTTGGACCACCTCCAAAGAAATGGAAAGTAGGTTAGAAATGTGTCCTACCATTGCTATCCATACCATATGTCTCTTCCTGTTCAGAATTCACTCTAAGCTCTTTGAGCACTTAGAACACATGCATGTACAACACCAATACCAACTGTATACACAGCAGAATCCATGGCAGCATATATTTTATACCCAAAGGGTCCTTCCCACAAAGATGAAAAATAGTATAAAGTAATGTCTTTTAAAAATGAAAAATAGTATGTATGGTAAATTTTAAAATGTCTAAAGGCAAAATCTCAGAATTACTAAGTGAATTTCACAGGGAGTTGACCTATCTATCACTTGTTATAATACTTTAAGCAATAAAAAAAAGAAAAAAATCAAATAACAAAGTCAATAAGAAAATAAAGTTACTTATTAAAAAGGTCAATTTTAGCCCCGACTGGTTTGACTCAGTGGATAGAGCATCGGCCTGTGGACTCAAGGGTTCCAGGTTCGATTCTGGTCAAAGCCATGTACCTTGGCTGCGGGCACATCCCCAGTGGGGGGCATGCAGGAGGCAGCTGATTGATATCTCTCTCTCATTGATGTTTCTGACTCTCTATCCTTCCCCTTTTTCTCTGTAAAAATCAATAAAATATATTAAATAAAATAAAAAGGTCAATTTAAAAATTGATACTTTTTGAAAGCATCAAAAACATTATAGAGTGAAGACCAAATCTAAAACCACTGCAATTGCAGTAGAAAGGAATTGGAGAAAATCTGAATAAATGGAAAGATATTTCAATGGTATAGACTGAAAGACTCAATATTAAAAGATGTCAATTTATAATTATATTCTTAGCAGTACAATTTATAACAGCCAAATTGGTGAAAAAAAGTACAAATGTCCATAAAAGGATAAATAATGTGATATATTCACATAATTAATATTGTACTTCATTGAAGAAACAAACTACGTATAATATCATGGCTGGATTTCACAAACCTAATGAAGCCAAGACACAAATAGCACACGTATTTCATGATTCAATATCAAAGTCCAAAAATGACAAAACTGTTTCATGTGTTAGAAGTCAGAAGAGCCACCCTGAGAAGAGGGGATCGTGGCGGGGGGGGGGGGGGGGGGGGGGGCGCTGCCTATGTTTCCATTCCTCTCCTGGGTGCTGTTTATAGTGGAGTGTCACCTTGGTAATAAGTCACTGAGCTGTACCATGACTATGTATACACTTCTCACTTTCTTCACAAATGTTTACGTATCAACAGTAAAAAGCGAGTATCTGTGAAGTCTTTGAGTTTGCTGTGCATGTGGGCTGAGTGTAGCAGGCTGAATTTCCTAGCTGACTCTGAGTGCAGATTGGCATTCAAGGTCTTTATGAAGGTGTACTCATGGGGTCAGTGCCTCCATGTACAAGGGAGAGGACAGAAGCAGATTGGGTTGTGGGAAAAGTTGAGCTGTGATGCACTGAGGGACTCAGCTGGTCTGTGTAGAGCTCTGAGGCTGGACAGCACTTAGGGAAGCTCCTCCCAAATGTTGTTGTGGGGACCAGTCACTGCCCTGGAAAAAGTCGGGGTCCAAGTGAGGCTGAGGCAGTTTTCTTCTGCTGAGACAACCCCGCCTCAGAAGATGAGAAAATGCATCTTTATTCCTGAAGAGGGCACTGAGCAGCAAGTGCCCTGTCCTCCACACAGAGTCCCATCTGAGGGCTTGAAGAAAATAAGGTGTGACAACAGAGAGAAAGAAAACATCAAACAGTGTTGAAATGAAAAGGATATCTCCCATTTAACCATTCTAAATTCTCAGGGAGAGTCTTCCCTAAAACTAAACTCTCATGGGGCATTTTCAAATTCTTTAAATCTGGCATCAAAAGGGGGAATAGCTGCTAGCACAACGCAGCACAAAAGATTTTAAATGGCTGAGCTAAACATTTCAATTCACAAAGGCTTTCCCATTCTTTCTTAACTTGTAAAAGCCTTTTAAAGAATTCAGTGGAGTAGCAACCTTCTTCCACTTGCCATTTCTTATGTTAATAAATGTGACAGATTAGAAAATATAAAAATTAAATTGCCCTCCTAAACCATTTGACAATGTTTAGAGTTAATATTTCCTCAAATTCTAAAATGAATACTTGGATATTTTGTTGGCAATAATCAGAGTCGTGGGTGAGGCTGATTAAATGACTATTATGGTTTCTTTTAGGTTGATTGAGATAGTAAAAAAAAAGCCTCAAATATTTACTTTTCCATGTATGATATTAATTGCTCTGCCAGTTATCATCATAAATCATCCTTTCTACTAATGACATACTCTTCAGACTAATAAGTGAAAATTATAAGAGCAAACAAACTTATATTTATCAGGAAGGCAATTGATAACTTAGTAAACTAAATGAAGCTGAGTTCTCTCTCCTCCCACCCCCCTCTCTCTCTCTCTCTCTCATTACTGTCTGTTTATTTTGTTTCCAACCTCTGTGCTACAAATGCCATCTACATTTAGGCCATGAGGAAATTCTACTCTTAGATATTTTTAAGATGTCACAGAAAAATAGGATATATGCTCTCACTGGAGGAAGGCCAGGTTATGGTGCCAGGAAATTAATCAATCCTAAAACAGAAGCTTGGAAGAGTAAAACATTGCTACCTTCCTTCAACTTGATATGGCAAAAGTCATACCAGTACTTGGCCAATGGAACCAATACTCTAAATGCTTTGTTGTATCACTGTCATGGTCATCACCAAACAACACTATTTTTCCTTTTTAAGAACCCATGATCTCTTGGTGGAGGAAGGCATCATGATTTTTAATCACCTGAGTGACCAGATGTACCTTAGAGTTCCTGTCCTGACTCACTGCAGGTGATAGTACAGGCTGGACTTGTTATTGAAATTGCTGCCTGCATTTCCCACAGAGGAGAGGCCCTCCCTGGAACTGGGACTTCAACAGATGCCTTTCAAATAAGAAATATAGAGACTTAATTCTATTTACCCTTCCCCCCAACACTCTCCAGCATCTTCCACAATATTCTAGAACCCTCAATTTTAAAGGAGAAAATTGTAAGAATTGTATTCTAAATCAAGACATAATATTTTTTTTATAATTTTTTAGAGGGAAAGGGAATCCTTATAAGTTGCCCGTGCCATGCCAGCACAGCCAAGGGTTCAGTGAACCTGAGGAGGGGTGGTGAAGGATTAAAGAAAAGACAGACAAAGAGGATAGAGCTAGGGCTTGGTGGATCTCCTGTACCTGAATGAGGCCACAGAGAAGGATCCAGCCAGCAAGCTGAGGCTTTATTTTATAGTCAGAGAAAAACAAGGTAATGGTCAACATAGTAACAGTGTTCTTGTAGATTTCACTTGTTTTGGCAGCACTTGTTGCATCTCCCCAGCCCATTAGCTACCTAGGAAGGATCTAGGGGGTGGCCATATGGTCAAACCTATTTATGCTAAGAGGGCTCTGCCCTCTAAGCTGGGTCTTGTTTGTGGCTCTGCCACAGGTCAATCTGAGGCTTAACTCTAGAGCTGCTCCCTATAATTACCCTCCTACATACGCATTGTCAGCACTCCTTTCCCTGGCCTGAGCACATGTGTTCAAGAAAGAATGAGATAACTCACCAAATCAATCCATAGTCCCCACACAAATACTCAGAATAAATTAAGTTGATTTAGATTAAGTGAAAACTATGCTTTTCTCAAAGGTGGAGTTTTCATATTTAGGTAAATAATGAGAAAAAAATTCAATTTCATATTTTCCTCCAAATACAAGGACAGTAATTCCTAATGTATATAATCACATTTCTCTTCCTAGAGTCCAAAGTCATTCAGAATCAAATTTTAAACCCAGTCTCTGAAAATAAGTAAATTAATAAATAGTACTTTTAGGTAGCTTATTTGCACTCTTGGCTGTTTTTTGTCTTCATTTTTTTTAGCTACTTATTAAATGTGGGTTCAAATATATTTCAGAAAGTTTCAAGGAATAAATAAATGAAGTTAAAATACTTATATTTAATAAGGCAATAGGTAGAACAAAGAAAATGCATTTTGAGTATGGACTTTGTACTTTGATTATATGAATAGAGATCATAATAATTACACAATGTAATCATTCCTATTTTGGAAGTAAAACTTTTATGCAACTTCATTTATGCAGGTATAAACATAAATATGAAAAGCATTCAGTATTATACTGTTACTAGGGGCCTGGTGCACAAAAATCTGTGCACACGGGAGGTCCATCAGCCCGACCTGTGCCCTCTTGCAGTCTGGGACCCCTCTGGGGATGTTCACCTGCTGGCATGCCTGGTCATCCTGGGTGAGGGGCTGATGGCTGTCTGCAGGCTGGCCAATCCCGCCAGTGTGAATCCTCACCCCATTGGGGTGTGGTCAGCCTGGGTGATGGGCTGAGGGCCATTTTCAGGCTGCCCACAGTCCCTTCAGGTTTTGGGTCCCTACTGGGGTACCTGGCCAGCCTGGGTGAGGGGCTGATGGCTATTTGCAGGCTTGCCAAGCCTCCAAATGGGGTCCCTCACCCCACTGGGGTGTGGTCAGCCTGGGTGCAGGTCTGAGGGGCATTTTCAGGCTGCCCACAGTCCCTTCATATTTTGGGTCCCTTCTGGGGTACTTGGCCAGCCTGGGTGAGGGGCTGATGGCTGTCTGCAGGCTGGCCAAGCCCCCCAGTGTGGATCCTCACCCCAATGGAGTGTGGCCAGCATGGATGATGGGCTGAGAGGCACTTTCAGACTCTCAGGCTACCCACAGCTCCCATTGACCCAATGTTCTAGCAAGGCTGGCTGGAAGCAGGTTCCTGGGGTTTGTTTATCTTCTATAATTTATACACTGTTCCTTTAAGCCGGGACCTAAGCAAGTAATGAAACCTCCTCTCTGCTTCAGCTCTGGCTTCTATAATGAAACAATGTTTCCCTTAGAAGTCAGGCCAGGCTTGCTGTTTGCTTCAGCTCCCAAGTAGAGACTTTGTTGCAAATATGTTGTTCCCTGGAGTGGACAGAAGCCCAGGTGGCCTGCAAACAGTTTCACTCCTGCTGCAACGGCCGCTTTCTGTTTATTCAGCTCCATGAGTCCTGGCCTCCATGTTGGCTGGGCTAATTTGCATAAATTCGCTCTGATTGGCTGGTGGGCATGGCTTAGGCATCCCGTAGGGATGGTCAATTTGCATATTATGCTTTTATTATATAGGATGTCTTAGCTGCATGTGCCAATATTATTCTCAAAAATACATTCAATGTAGCTACAAAATAAATTTCAGTAGATCTAGGTCATTCAACATAATGTTCTTTTCATATTTGGCTCACCATTACTTTTAAGTAACCAAACAAAAATACTGTTTGCTTATTGTTCAGAGAAATAATTATATTGGTGGAGGAAAAAACTCAAAATGACATAGGGTGATAAGAGAAAATCTGTAGAATCAGTAGTTGAGTTGAACTGAAGCTTCGGAGCAGAAGCGGAGTTCACAGTTTTCTGGAGAAGATGAGATTGAGACTGCGTCCAAAAGTGACATGAATTAGAGCTGATAAGATAAGACATTCTGTTAGCCATGTTGCCAAACTTGAAACATTCAAAACTTGAACATGTTCACATGAGAGTACAGTGAGGAAGCGGGGGTAAAAACATCATCACACTAAAAAAATGAAAATTATTTAAAGGAAAATTATACTTTGCCCTTAATTTATACCTACCTTGGATTCAATTTCTTCTCAATTCTGTTTCTCCATAGAAAAAGTCTCTTCTAATCTCAAAGACTAATTTTTCCTCATGTAGTATGTGTCTGTGGACAGGTGACAAACTCTCTATGCCTCAGTTTCCTCATCTGTAAAATGGGGATCAGCCTTAACTCAAATGTGTGGATACAGGAGTAGAAAGACAGTTAGGTGTCCAGTACATAGGAACCTGTCCATAAACACCAGCATGATTATTATGTCAACACCATATGAAAGCTTTCTTGAGCTCGTGTATCCTTATAATTCTTGCAACAGCTCTTTCCTTATCAGAGTCCAATGATATCTCCTCCTCTCCATACTTACGCAAAATAAAGTTTACATTTTCATTAACATTTTTCTTTAATCCACCCTGTATTTGCTGATTTCCTAGCATTCCATTGAAATTATCTTTAGTACTGTCACTGATACTCTGCATGTGGCCAAACTCAGTTGTCACTCTGTTATTTACAATAACTCAACTTGAGTAACTGAGAAGTGAGTCACGGAGAAATGGTTAAGTGAATTATGCCACATCCATATGATCATCAATTCACATTGTGTAAGATTAATGAAAAGAGAAAATATGCATTACGTTGGGCAAATGAAAAGATCGGAAATCTATATAACGCAGTATGATCTTAGTTACACTGGAGACATTAAAATGATGATGGTAATTATCTCTAGACAAAGAGACAATGCATTGTTTTTTATTTTCTATTTATAATTTCTATATTTTAAATTTTCTGTAAATAATGCATTTATAGAATTTGACAGAAACAATTATTACATCATACAAGTAATTTAAGTCCTGTTGTTAGAGAAAACATGCCTAGTGTCCAGGCTTCTTGAATATAGGTGGAGACTGCACCCATTCAAGAAGCCATCTTGATGGATAAACCCTGTCTCTATCAGAGGTCCCCTTCTTTGGTATTTGGGTGGTTTTGGGTCACTAGCTTGACTCTGAAATATGCTGACAAGCTTTTTTTTTAACGAAGTTTTTGAATTATTATTGAAACTACGAAGGCAGAATCAAGTGATTCAGTGGAACTTATGATCTTCTAAAAGACCAATAGCAAATACTAAATTTTAATGAAGTCCACAGTAACAGTGAAATGCATCATTTAATTTGCCGTTAACCTTTCTGATATGCTACTCAGAGGTCTTTAAATTCTTAGTGCAGGGTGTCATTTAATGACAAGGACAGGTGACTGTTTATTGTAAATGAGCACAGTAACTGGAACATGGCAGGGGACGAAATTCAGGGAGGGATATGGAAGATTTAGCTGAAATTATTGCAGTCAAAAGTGAAGCAGGCAAAGGAATGTTTTTTACAGACTTTAGCAAACTTGTGACATTGCTGTACTTGTTGCAGTCATAGCACATCTATTTAAATTTTTTTTCAAATGAGTGATATCTTGTCAGATATCCGACAATGAAAACTGTACTTGAATCGCACCAAGATTTGTTCAAGTATTTATTCAAATAAAACCAAATCATTTAACATTTCAAGAGAAGTCTTATGAAGGGAGCAACTCAGGAGTGAGATCTGAGTTGAAAGGCAAATTCTCAGAAACTGGCAGCATTCAAAAAATAATTTTGCAACATCTCTCACACATTTCATGGCAATAGGATATTGTGAGATTCAAAGTCACACTTCACAGCCCAGGTTCAGGAGGAAGGTGGCATAGTAGCATGATTGATGAATAAAAAACACTGGGCACTATTCCACACTGAAATGAAAGTTTTGAGTGGGTTTTATTTTTAGGTCTGTAGTTATGGTAATGTCACCAAGAATTCAGGGGCAATGCTTCTAGTTGTGAGAAGAAAGTAAGTTAATTATCATTTTCTCTCCCTCCAAATCCCAGCCAACCCTAGCCACAGCATCAGATCTACTCTATGAGCCATGAGCTTTACTGAACTCTGGTGACTCCATGCAATGCCTGCTCCTCAAAGCAAGGTTATTTGTTTTCGTTGGCTGCTGTACCAATTTCTTACAAATGTAGGGGTATGAAACAACACACACGTATTACCTCACAGCTTCTGGAGGTCAGAGGTGTGGTGAGTTGAGTATGTCCTCGGTTTAGGGTCTCCAGTCTGAAATTAAGGTGTTGGCAGGACTGGATTCCTCACTGAGCATTTAGCCAAAAGCACTGCAAAAATCACAAGGCAAAGGTTGCATGTCTAATACTCCTGCCAGGAGAAAGTAAAAGGTTCAGGAAAGTCATTTGACAAAGTGCTGCTCATTTGCTCAGGGTGTGCTCAGGATGGCTGGGAAGTCTGGGGTCAGGACAGACTACACTATGGGTATGACATTTCTACCTGAGAAGGCTAATAAGTAGGTGAGGGTTGTGGCCAAATGAGGGGCAGGAGACATACAAAGCAGGTTTCAGGCAAATGAAACAGGGTATTGAATGAGTTTAAGGGCACAGAGGTTGTGACTACTTCTCTGGTACAACCAAGGCCAGGAAACAGAGGACAGCTCTGCCTCTACAGAAAGGAAGCCTGTCTTCGTCCCTTGTGGGCTCTGATCTGTCCCATTCCAAAGAGAACTTCACCATAGTTGAAGTCAAATACTTGAGTACTAGTCTAATATTTTCTCCATATCTGTGTATCTCGTTATAGGTTCCTGGTATAGCTAAAACTATATTTATTTTGCCATTTGAATTTCTGCAGACCAATTAAAAACACTACTTTTAAGTACTAAATTATAAGAATGAATGGGATTACAAAAATACATTTATGAAAAAAAATTCTAGTATTAAATTACTTTTAAAATAAGTTTAAACATGATGAATATTTACCCCTAATAAGTTCTTGTGACAATAATAAGTTAAACAAAACAATAATAATTCAGAGATCATGGGAAATATATAATGTTAACAGATATTTTAATCCCAGGCCCAGACATAAGTTATAACTAGTCATAAATTATTCGTTAGATCAATACAATGTGTTTATAGTCCAGATTCTAGATGCATACCTAGATGACAGTTAATTGTATGTGTTCCTTTAACACATTCTTTACTTTGCTCCTTTCTGTTTTCTCTGCTCAGTGATAAATTGATTGCTGCTCAGTTCAGACACAGAATCAAGGGACCATGAGAACAAAGCGATGCTAGAAGGTCAGCATGAATTATACCCACTGGTTTGCACCTCCATGCACAATAAAAGATAAAGGAGAGGAGCTATCCACCATTTTCATATTAAACCGAAGTAGAGGACTAACAAATGTAGACAAGTATTTGATGTCATGCCAAGCATTTATTTTTCCAACCCATGAAAGTTTATACAAGTGTAAATTATCATTTTATGTTTCTCTGGCAGTCTTCAGGGAGCACTATACAAGATATACTGGAAGCCACACAGGAGAATTTAACTTTTGTCCTTAGAGAGAGAAGAGGTAGGAAATGTGGTAATTAGGCAGAATTATATTAGATTAAAAATAAAAATAGAGGGAGATTCCAAGATGCTGGCCGGTAGGACAGCAGTGAGGAAGAGAGTGTGAGTGAGGGAGAGAGTGTGAGTGAGTGAAGGAGCAATAGGAGAGTGTGTGGATGTTTATGTGTGTGTGTGTGTGTGTGTTTGTGTGTCTGAGTGTCTGAGTGAGGAACTGCTAGCTCTTGCAGGACCTTTGGGGGCTGGTGGACTGGGCTTGCATAGTCGGGCAGCTTTTGTTACTGCTGTAATTTCCGCCAGAGTGCTGGCTCTCCTGCAGAGGCCATGCCATATTGAAGGGGAGAGCTGCTGGGAATGAGAGATCATCCTCACTTCCACCCAGGATGTTCTCAGACATCACTCACTTTGACCAGGGAACTGCTGCCTCAGCTGCTGACCTATGGACACTGGGACTCCAGCCCCTAGAGTGGAGGGCTCCTGTAAGTTCTGGAGGGCACTCCCAACTGCCCCCGCCTACGCCAACCCCAGTCAGATGCCTTAGCCCCAAGTACCAAGACAGCACACCAAACAGCCAGGCCTTATGCAGCAGCCCCAGACTCCATGACTGAGCATGCATACAGCTGAGCCTTACATAGCAGCTCCAGGCACCACCACTGCTCCAGCAGCTGCTGCCTGTGACCACACAAGGAGCAGTCATTGCCCCACAGCCCCCAAGGAGCAGCTGTCCCATGGGCAACTGCCACCCTGCAACTTCCTGAGGAGCAGCTGCTGCCCACAACCACACAATTCATCATCAAGCTCACCACTGCAGCCTGAGGCTCCACTTGACTCGACACCTAGATCCTTTGTTGAGAGCAAAATTGGGGAAACAGAAGAGCAACCCCCAAAGGAAAGAAAAGGGGGAATTGTCATAAAAGGAACTAAATGAAAAAGAGGCATGCAATATGTCAGAAAAAGAATTCAGAGTAAGGGTCATATGGTTCATAAACCGGATAGATGAGAAAATCAACCTATGTAAGAATCAGGAGGAAATAAAGAGTGATATAGTTATAATAATAAGAAAAACAGTATGGAAGCTTTCAACAGTAGAGTAGGAGACGTGGAAGACCAAATTAGCAAATTAGAAGACAGGGAAGCAAAATACACCCAATCTGAACTGCAGTTGAAGAAAAATATCAAAAGACAGGAGGAGACCCTGAGGGAGCTTTGGGACAACATTAACCAAAGCAATATGTATACTAGGGCTGCCAGAATTACCAGAAGAGGAGCAAGGATTAGAAAACCTATTTGAATAAATAATGTCAGAAAACTTTCCCAATTTGGGGAAGAAAAAAGTCACATAAGCACAGACAGACCCAAACAATATGAACCCCAAAAGACTAACACCAAGACACCAAGTTATAATTACAGTGGCAAATGTTAATGACAAAGAGAGAACCTTAAAACCTGCAAGAGAGAGACAGAGAGTTACCTTCAAGGGAGCTTCCATTAGATTATTGAATGATTTCTCAACAGAAACCCATCAAGGAAAGGAATAAAGTATACAAAGTGATGCAAAGCAAGAGACTGAATCCAAGAATACTCTATCCAGCAGGGTTATCATTCAAATTGAAGGGGAAATAAGGAGCTTCACAGACAAAAAAAAGGCTAAAGGAGTTTATCACTATCAAGCCAACAATGCAAGAAATGCTAGAGGGGCTATTGTAAAAAGAAGAAGAAAAAGAAGAAACAAAGGCATAAAAGATAAAAATGGATACAAACAAGTACCTATCAATAATAACTTTAAAAGTAAATGGCATAAATGCTCCACTCAAAGGACATCAAGTGGCAGAATAGATAAGAAAACATGACCCATATATATGCTGTCTACAAGAGACCCACCTCAGAACAAGAGATTCACACAGGCTGAAAGTGAAGGGATGGAAGGATGGAAAAATATTTCTCAGACAAATGAAAAAAAAAAGCAGGGTTAGCAATACTTATATCTGACAAAATAGCCCTCAGAGTGAAGGCCATCATAATAAGAGATAAGGAAGGCCACTTCATAATACTAAAGGGATCGATACAACAAGAGGATATAACTCTGGTAAACATATATGCATGCAATGGAGGAGCACCCAAATACATTAAAAAAAAAAAACCCAAAAAAACCCAAACAACTTCTGGACCATATTAGAGGAGACATTGGAAGCCACAATGACCAACCATTATGACTGGTTAGTATGATGATGCACTGATCACTAGGGGGCAGACATTCAACACAGGAGCTTCCTGCTGGTGGTCAGTGCACTCCCAAGCCAACCTCCCGCGACCAGCCAACCTCCCACGGTTCCTCCCCGAGCTGGCCAATCCTGATATGCTCCGATCAGCCCCAATCACTGGCCAGGCCAAGGGATCCCACTTACTTGTGCATGAATTCGTGCACCAGTCCTCTGGTACCATTATAGTAGGAGACTTTAATACCCCATGAACATCACTGGAAAAATCCTCTAGACAAAAATCAGCAAAGAAATAACAATCCTAAATGACTCAATAGATCAGATGGACTTAATCGACATCTTCAGAACATTCCACCCCAAAGCAGAATATACATTCTTCTCAAGTGTACATGGGACATTTTCAAAGATAGAACACATATTAGGTCACAGGTAAAGTCTCTCCAAATTCAAGAAGATTAAAATCATATCAAGCATCTTCTTAGACCACAATGGCATATTAGAAATCAACTACAATAAAAATCAATAAAAAATTCAAACATTTGGAGGCTGAACAGCATGCTATTAAACAATGATTGGGTTACCAAAGAAATCAAAGAAGAAATTACAAATATCCTAAAAACTAATAACAAAACACAACAATCCAAAACCTATGGAACACAGTGAAAGCAGTCCTGTGAGAGAAGTTCACTGTATTACAGGCCTACCTCAAATAAACAAGAAAAACTGGTAATAAATTATCTAACTCTACAACTTAAAGAATTAGAGAGCAACAAGAAAAGCCCAGAGTGAGCAGAAGGAAGGAGATAATAAAGATCAGAGCAGAAATAAATGACATAGAGACAAAAAAAAACAATACAAAAGATTAATGAAGCAAAGAGCTGGTTCTTTGAAAGGATGAACCTCTAGCCAGGCACACCAAGAAGCAAAGAGAGAGGACCCAAATAAACAGAATCAGAAATGAAAGAGGTGAAATAACAGACCCCACAGAAATAAAAAAAGATTGTAAAAAAAAAAATACTGTGAACAACTCTACTCCAGCAAACTAAACAACCTAGAGTAAGTGGGCATATTCCTAGAAAAATACGACCTTCTAAAACTCAATCAAGAATAAAAAAAAAAATCTCAATAGGCCGATAACTATGTAGGAAATTGAAACAGTCATAAAAAAGCTTCCAGAAAACAAAAGCCTGGGGCCAGATGGCTTCACAGGAAAGTTTTACGAAATATTCAAAGAAGAACTAAAACTTATTCTTCTCAGAATAGTCCAAAAAGTTCAAAGAGGAAGTGACACTTCTAAGCTCCTTCTATGAAGTTAGCATTACCCTATTCCCAAAACCAGATAAGAACACTATAAAGAAAGAATTACAGGCCAATATCCCTGACGAACATAGATGCTAAAATCCTCAAAAAATTCTTAAAAATCAGATGCAGCGTTACATTAGACAGATCATACACTATGACCAAGTAGTATTTATTCCAGGGATGTAAGACTGGTACAATATCCACAAATCAATAAACGTGATACATAACGTAAACAGATTGAGAGACAAAAATCACACAATCATATCAATTGATGCAGAAAAGGCATTTGACAAAATCCAATACTCTTTCCTGATAAAAATTCCCAGCAAAGTGGGAATAGAGGGATCATACCTCAACATTATAAAAATCTTATATGACAAATCTACAACCAACATCATACTCAATGGGGAAAAACTAAAATCATTTCCCCTAAGAACAAGAACAAGACACTCCTGTTCAATATAGTACTGAAAGTACCATAGTGATAAAACAAGAAGAAATAAAAGGCATACAAATTGGAAAACAAGAAGTAAAATTGTTATTATTTGTAGATGCCATGATATTGTACATAGAAAACCCTAAAGATTCCATAAAAAAACTACTGGAACTAAGGAATAAATTTGGCAATGTAGCAGGATACAAAATTAACAATCAGAAATCTATGGCTTTTTTATATACCAATAATGAACTCACAGAAAGAGAAACTAAAAAAACAACCCCATTTACCATTGCTACAAAAGAAAAAAAGATTCCTAGGAATAAATTTAACCAAGGAGATAAAGGACCTGGACTCATAAAACTACTGGAGCTGAAAAAAAGAGATAGAGGAAGACATGAACAAATGGAATAATGTATCGTGTTCATGGATTAGAAGAATCAATATCATTAAAATGTCCATACCACCCAATGCAATCTATATATTCAATGCAATTCCCATTAAAATACTAAAGGCATACTTCAAAGACCTAGAACAAACTTCAAAAATTCATCTGGAATAAAAAAAAAAAAAGACCCCAAATAGCTGCAGCAATCTTGAGGTAGAAGAACAAAGTTGGAAGGATCACAATACCAGGTATCAAGCTGTATTGCAAAGACACTGTTCTCAAAACTGCCTGGTACTGGCACAAGAATAGACATATAGATCAATGGAACAGAACAGAGAATCCAGAGATTGACCCAAGCCATTATGCTCAATTAATATTTGACAAAGGAGGTAAGAGCATACAATCAAATCAAGCCAGTCTCTATAAATGGTGCTGGGAAAATTGGACAGATACATGCAAAAATAAAATGAAAGTAGACCACCAACTTACACCATACACAAAAATAAACTCAAAATGGATAAAGACCTTAAAAGTAAGATGGGAAACCATAAAAATCCTAGAAGAAGCCATAGGCAGAAAAATAGCAGACATTTGTCATAGCAATATCTTGCCCTAAGAACAATGGAAACTAAGGAGAAAATAAACAAATGGGACTACATTAAAATAAAAAACTTCTGCACAGCGAAAGAAACCATCAACAAAACAACAAGAAGGCCACTGCATGAAAGAACATATTTGCCAATGTTATCTCCAGTAAGGGGTTTTATCTCCAAAATTTATAGGGAACTCATACAACTTAACAAAAAGAAGATAATCCAATCAAAAAATTAAAAAATTGGCTAAGCACCTAAATGGACACCTTTCGAAAGAAGACATGAGACATATGAAAACATGCTTAGAGTCACTAATCATCTGAGAGATGAAAATCAAAACAACAATGAGGTACTATCTCACACCTGTCAGAATGGCTATCATCAACAAATCAGCAAAGGACAAATGCTGGAGAAGATGCAGAGAAAAAGGAATCCTCTTGCACTGCTGGTGGGAATGCAGACTAGTGCAGCCACTTTGAAAAACAGTATGGTGTTTCCTCAAAAAAATTAAAAGTGGAACTTCATTTGACGCAGTAATCCCACTTGTAGGACTATACCCCCAAGAAAAAAAGAAACACCAGTCAGAAAGGATATATTCACCCCTATTTTCATAGAAGCACAATTTACAATAGGTAAGATTTGGAAACAGGATACATTCCCATCAGCAGATGAATGGATTAGAAAACTGTGATACATCTACACAATGGAATACTACACAGCTGTAAAAAAGAAGGAATTCTTACCATTTGCATTATGCTAAGTGGAATAAGCCAGTCAGAGAAAGATAAATATCACATGTTCTCACTCATTGTGGAATATAATGAACAACATAAACTGGTGAACAAAAATAGAAGCAGAGTCATAGAAGCATCAAACAGACCATCCAACCTATGAGGGAAAGTGGGGGTGAGGGGATAAGAGATCAACCAAAGGGATTGTGTGCATGCATAGGAGCATAACCGATGGACACAGAAGGGGGGAGGTGAGGGCATGTGCTGGGGGTGTGGTGGCCGGGGAGTGGTCAATTGGGGAAAAGGAGATTTGCGTAATACTTTAAACAATAAAGAGTTTAAATAAAAAAATAAAAAATGTAGAAATAAAAACTCAATCTCTAATAAAAAAGTAAATAAAAGTAGAGGATTGGAATTTGAGAGACTTAAGCATTTGACAACATTTAGGCAACTTAATGTGTTTCTATTTGTTAATTCATTCCTTATCAAATTTATTTGGGTGACATTGATTAGTAAGATTATATAGTTTCAGGTGTACCATTCTACAATACACCATCTGTATAGGTGTGTTTACCACCCCACATCAAATCTCTTTCCATCATCATTTATCCTCCATTTTTAAATTTGAAACAAGAGACTAAAGGAATATGCTACCCATTGATGTTACTTGTACATCATACATGAACGGCTATATAAATTTGGTAGTTAAAAGAATATTTGAGCTGAAGTCAAATATGAAAAACAGAAGGCATGGATTTAAGGAGAAGATGAGCCCCGGAAGAAAGTGAATAGTTTTCTTTTCAAATGATAGCAGTCAACCTGCAACATAAATGGCTAAGAAAAGCAATTAGTATAACGAGTTTTCAAATGTTATTTAAAATGATCATAGTATTTGAAGGAGTCATAAAGGTTTCATTCATTAGAAAGACTATAAACAGCACTTAGATATTTTCAATGCACTTTGTGGTCATTATCTAGTAATGAGCAGAAAAAGTTTCTCACTCCAGGGAAATAAATGGAAATGTATTCCTTGCCCTCCTTATCACAGAAAATCCCCTGTAGGTCTTTATTTAGCTTGTAGTGGACTTAATTCCTTATTTTTCTCAGTATCTAGTGGAAGTCTTTATGATTTGTACTAGTGTATTTACAGAATGATTTAAAACATGCTTAAGAAGTTAATATTCAAACACCATTACGTATTTAATATTGAAGGGATGTTAAAAGTTAGCTTCTGTTTTATGAGGATGGCTTTCAAGAATACATCAAAAAGTTATTAAAACTGTAGAACCAAAGTGGCACCAAAAGAAGGGAATCGGAGATTAAAATCATTGTCTCATAGAAAACAATGACTAATGAAGATGTACCAGTCATTGTCCTGCAAGTAAACTCAGAGTCAGACAAGAGGTACTGGCAGTCATAGGAAGGAGAGAAACCCACAAAATCATTAAATCTCACAGCAGCAATAACTATTTGAAGTTAATTTACAGATGAAGAAATGGAGACTAAGAGGGTTTGATTTAATAGTCCAAACAACAAAGTAAGTCAATGTCAGCACAAAGTTTCCAAGTTTATCTGATTCCAAACAGCTATCCTCCTGTTCCCACTACATCATCTCTGCCCTCTCTTAGGTGCCTGAACATTGTCTAAAGCTGGGTCATGCTCTAGGGATTCCGTCACAGAAGAATCTGGCATGTCTTCCTATGCCTTTAATGTAAGCTTCAAATCAAGTATTTTTCAAAGTGAGTGAAGTCATAGAATGAAAAGGGAAAACTGGAGTAATATTGCTGTTGAAAATTCTGCTTTGTGGCAGTCCCTCGCAATTTACCTGCATAGTGTCTTGTGTTATTTATACACAGACTGGAACATGGCGGCATATTCACACAGAAAACTGGGATGTTATACGGAGCTTCAGAAATGATTAGCCAGCTGCCAAGAGAAATTTACATCTATTAATTCTTGAAGTGTCTCAAACATGGCTTAACACTTAGGCTGTCTTTGTAGATTCATGCTCATGCCATGTATCCAAGGGGATATTCTGATGGATTGATCAGAGCTCTGATTTATATAGCTACCATTGAAAGCTGCTAAGTATTAGAATCAACTGTATTGACTTCACCCTTTTAGGACAGTATATTGAATTAGATTCTTTGAGATATTTGTGTTCCAGACAATGAAAGGACCAAATATAAACCATGTCCGGCAAGTAAACAAAATATGGAGATAAATAGCTTTTTAAAATGGCTTTGATGCAAGCTATTATATTTTTTAAAAAATTATAGAATATTGAACTTTGTCACTATCACTGGACATTTTTTATATCTTTTCATAATTTAGGGCATATATGTTGTTATTATTTTAAATTGAACCATTTTCACCATTGAAATGATTTCTAGTTCAATATTTAAATGTACTCAGTATAGATTGATCTTGGATTCACTGCTTTAACATTAGGGAATGAGTGAACCTTTAATCAATCACTTAATATTTACTCAAGTTTTGTTAATAGCATCAGATCTTTTTCTACTAGTTTGCTTCTTACAAACAGTAAACTTCAGATGTATGCTACATGCAACTCAGAAGCATGTCATCATGTTTATTGAGTGGAAGAGGCTGTAACAGGGGGCAGCTTTGCTTCCCTGAAGAAGTTTGCCATGTAGTTGAGTATCATCAAACACATTAAACTAACTTTCAGAATTTTTAACCCATGAGACAAGCACAAGGAGAATGCACGTTTATTAGTTTATAAGGGTTGGCAAAAGGAGCAATTTCCATGTTTAAAATTTTATCTTCTCTTATTCTAAATTAATGTGGTTTTTAACCTAGGACTCTTGAAGACCACTTACTAGTGAGAATTTTTGATAAATTTAGGATCCATGCAAAAGGTATATTGATAATTATTTAAACTGAATTAAGGCCTTTAAACTCTTTGACATGCTTCATAGAAGATCCCAAAACAACCAGCAAAGCTATCCTATAAAATTGATGGTCAGATAAAGAGCTTCACAGACAAGAAAAAGCTAAAGGAATTCACCACCACCAAACCAGGATTATTTGAAATGCTGAGGGGCATTCTTTAAGAAGAGGAAGAAGAAGAACAAAGTAAAGATAAAAATTACGAACAACAAAGTGACAACAAATATATATCTATCAACAAGTGAATCTAACAATTAAGTCAATAAAAATATCTGATGAACAGAATAAACTGGTGAATATAATAGAAGTAGGGGCATAGAAAGGGAATGGACTGACAATTCTTGGGGGGAAGGGGTGTGAGAGGTGTGGGAAGAGACTGGACAAAAATCTTACACCTATGGATGTAGACAGTGGCAGGGGTAAGGGCACGAGGGAGTGGGAACCAGGGGTAAGGGCACGAGGGAGTGGGAACCAGGGGTAAGGGCACGGGGGAGTGGGAACCAGGGGTAAGGGCACAGGGT
>PVJC01003344.1:0-71542 GCA_004026665.1 Murina feae
TGGCTTATTTCACTGAGCATAATACTCTCCAGGTCCCTCCATGCTGTCTCAAAGGGGAAGAGATCACATTTACACCATGGCATACAAATGGCAGTAAAAATGTTGAAGTCTTCACCCCCACCCAGTACCTGTGAAGGTGACCTTATTTGATAATAGGGTCTTTGCATATGATCAAGTTAAGATGAAGTCATTACGGTTAACTTTAATCCAATATGACTCTTTTCCTAAAAAGGGGAAATTGGGACACAGGAGCAATACCATCTATAAGCCAAGGAATGCTGAGGCTACCTCAGGCCAGAGGAAGCAAGGCACAGATTGGCCCTTGAGGACCTCAGAGGAACCAACCCTGATAACACCTTGATTTTGAACTTCCAACCTCCAGAGCTATGAGACAACACATTTTTGTTGTTTAAGCCGCCCGGTTTGTGGTAGTTGGTTGGTATGGCAGCCCCGGGACACTAACACATGGGAAGGTCATGGTGCAGGCTGAGCCAGGCTGGAGCACAGACGACTGGGATCTGTCAGTTTTTCCAGCCACCTCTCCCCAGGAGATTTGCACCCTGCAAAGTGGGGGTTCTGCTATGGCCATGGGTACTAGGTACAAAGCCAACCTCTGCTCTGCCTTATCTGTGGCCTCATCAGAAAAACAAGGGTCATCATATACCATTTCTCCTTTGTGGCTGTGAAGATTCAATGAGATCATTCTTGTGAATGCTGGACACTTCTTTGTAGCATGCAGTACGTGTTCAGTAAACACTACCTGTTACTATGATCAGCATTAGAACCTTGGCCCTGAAAATGTAGTAGAGCTGAGGTCAGTTTTGCATTTCTCTGGTTTGTCCTCAGAGCAGTGTACACGTGGCTGCATCTGGATGGTCCACACGGAGTGGGCTGGTCACATAGGGTCCTTGGCATCCAGGCAGGTCCTCCCCCTGTGAGGATTATGACCAGGAATTCTGGCTGCTCACACAGAAAATTACCAAGGGGAGGTGGCAGAGTCTGCAAAGGCCTGGCCATGCTGGGCCTGACCTTGGAGGCCTGGAGGTCAGCAGAGTGAGGGAAGTGCTGGGAGGTGGACTGCTGAGCTGGTGGCAGGAGCCGTGGTGAGGCTGCTGGGAGCTCAGCTAAGGGTAAGCTCTCTAACTCTCATTGGGTGTCAATGAGGGGTCTAAGGCAAGAGAGAGAACACCTGTCAATCAGAGGGGGCGGGCATCATTCCGAGGTTTCCAGGTCCCCTCCAGGAGGTAATGTGCCCAGGGCTTGGTGAGCATTATCTCATTTACTCCTCACAACAACTCAGTGAGGTAGGTATTGCCATCTCTTTTTTACAGGTGAGAAAAGTGAGGCTCAAAAGACCTTTGATAATTCAGGGCAATGTCATCCACCCAGTGGAACCACCGAACTGCCATAGAGAACATTGTGCCCACTACCTGCTGGCATCTGCCAGAAAGTCGCTATCAGTGGGGTTACTGATATTTAAATCAGAGTGAAGGCACAGTCATCAAACCCATATGCTGGCAGTTTATAGCTATATATTTAAAGAGGCAGAAATGCATTTCGAATACCAGTAGTATGCATCCCTAATTTTCAGCATTGTTTATGCAATGCCTGGAGGAGATCAATTACAGTCATTCATACTTCGTAGCACTCTGCAATTTACAAAGTGCCCTCACACACATCAGCTCAGTTTATACTTCGGCCGCCGAAGGTCATGGTTATTAGTGTCCTTGTTTTGTGGGTGGAGTGTGAAGGAGTAAGTCATGCTCTACTGATTCATGTTCAGAGATATTCGTGAAGATGAAGGCTGCTGTCGGAGAAGCTGAGAATCCTGCCCCAGGAAAGGAAAAAACTTGCTTGAACGTCGTTTTTGTTTGGGAGTGGACAGCTCCAAAGTCAGCCTCAACACTGATTTTTGCCCATCAGCATGGCTCGGTGGTTGAGCTTCATTCAACCTATGAACCAGGAGGTCACGGTTCTATTCCCAGTCAAGGCACATGCTGGGGTTGCAGGCTGATCCCCAGTAGGGAGCGTGCAGGAGGAAGCTCGTTCAGCTGAGCTGGGTGCTTTGTGTCCAGGACACAGATGATTAATAAACAATAGCTGATGAAGAGGGCGTCTCACAGTTATTGAGTGTTTATTCCTCGCTGAACACCGTGCCGAGCGCTCTGCGGGCTTTGTTCGTGCCGAGCACTCTGCGGGCTTTGTTCCGTGAACCCACACACAGCCCCCTGGGTTTTGACTATGGTATCCCCGCTTTTTCAATGAACAAATGGATGCTTCAAGAGATTAACTTGCCCAAGATCACGCCATTAGTGACCCTGGCTACCGGATGGTGGAGCTTTCCCTTTTCACTATTGGATGTTGAGGTGGGCACAGCCTTCCTCATAGAGGAGATAGTCTGTGGTGTTTGTGTATTTCTTTTCTCTGCCCTCAGGGCCTTGATCTTCACTATGGTGTCTGCTGGGTCAGAAATGAGAGGTGCACTGGATTCCAGGCTTAACTTCACTGTCCCCAGACTCTCTGAGGCGCTGAATCTGACACTGCACCTGCTTGGAGGTGCCTGCTCTGTTCCTCCGCCTTGGGGACCATATTTTGCAATTAACGAGACTGATTTTTTTCCACAGACAGCGTGGCTCAGTGATTGAGTGTCAACCTATGAACCAGGAGGTCACAGATTGATTTCCAGAGCACATGCCCAGGTTGCAGGCTCAATCCCCAGTGTGGGGCATGAAGGAGGCAGTCCGTTAGCTCATTGATGTTTCCATCTCTCCTCCCTCTCCCTTCCGCTCTGAAATCACATCCAGTTGTCCTGATGGAGAAGTATATGAGTCGCCAGAGAAACGCAGACACATCTCGTTAGAGCCACAAGCCACGTTACATGGTGTCATCTCTGCCCGTGTTTCTCACACCTCCTCCCTGGGTAACCTTGACAAGCTCCCAGTATTCTCCCAAGACAGGGTGCTTGCAATTTTAAAAATGACTCAGAACACAAACCCCTGAAATCATTCCAGAAAGATCACCCATGAGGATGGGGCCACAGGCAGTGGTCCGGGTCCAGAGGGGGGTGAACTCTGAGGGGAATAAGTGTCACTGGGGATGACGACATCTCAATCTGTGTATGCTCACCCGCTGCTCTTCTCTCTGTCGGAAATGACTTAGAAAATGGGGAGTTTGAAATGAGAAGACGAAGGACTAAAAGGAAAAGGCCGGACAGGCAGCGATAAGGTGACCAAATTTAAAGCGGTATACCATTGACCGGGGGGATTCTTTAATTTCCTTTTTTTAAAAAATTATTACTTAAAATATCACAAAGAGTAATCGGGACTTTTTTAAAACGCCGCGGGACAAACTGTTAAAAATCGGGACTGTCCCGCCAAAAGCAGGACGCCTGGTCACCTTAGGCAGAGATGATATCTGTAAAAACTTGGGTGAAAGGGAAAATGCTGACATATAATGAACCGTGGCCTTGGGTTTCCGTCCGTCAGGGAGAGAGGGGAGACCTTCAAGGGGCTGACCGAGTGGCCTGTTCATGGGCATCACAGACAGAAAACCTGACACTCAGGCTGAGGCGGGGCCTGCTGTTACAGCCACGCAGCTCCATCTCGGGTTTGAAGTAGTTATTCAATTTCCCTCGCCTTGTGCCACTTCCCAGCTGCGAGGCATCAGGCAAATGACTCCACTTCTCTCAGGCTCCCTTTGCTCATTTGAAAAACAGAGATGGACTGCTCCCCTGCACAGGGCAGAGGGATGGGAATCCAATGATATAAAGACATCAGCCGGCATGTGTCTGACACACAGTAGGCTTCTTCCCCTTTCCACTTTTTTCTCTGCTCTCCTGGATCCATGAATAACAGTTTTCGAAATAGAACAGTTCAGCCCCCGCCTGAAGCTTGGAAGCCTGAGCTCAGATCCTCACTTGTCTGTAGAGCCTCTCCTCGCAGAAGGTGCCGAATGGCAGCCCCCCCGTCCCCCCCCCCACACCACTGCATGGTACCTGGGCCAGAAGCAGCCACAGTGAGGAGCCCCGTGTGGCCTCGCGGGAGGCTGGAGAGGGTGAGATCTGTTTCCGCAGCTGTTGTCGTTTTGCAATGTTAGTCCCCCTCCCCACACCCCGCCCCCAGAAGCCAGCAAACACACCGTAACACCAACATGCACATTTTCTGTGTGCTAATCTCTACTGAGGGTATCTTTTCCATTGCTTTTCAGAGACAGTAGAAGAAGGGGGGGGGGCAGAGCGAGAGTAGAAGGGGAGGAGGAAAGGGACAGAGAGAGAGAACATCAAGGCAAGAGAAATGCATAGATTGGTTGCCTCCCACCCAGGGTAGGGATCAAACCCACAACCCAGGTATGTGCCCTTGACCGGGAATTGAGCCCAAGACCCTTTGGTCTGCAGGCTGACACTCTAACCACTGAGCAACACCGGCCAGGGCACCATGCACATTTTTTGATTCATCTGTGATCAATGATTGCAGTTCCTAGATTTTCAGTGAAAATGAGAACCCCAGAATCAAGTTCCTCCCCTTGACCCCAGTTCGCAAATAAGAAAGCAGAGGCTTAGGAAAGAGGCAGAACTTGGCCAACCTAGCGCTGCTGGAAGGAGCATCATTCAGACAAAATCATCTCTACAGACTGGCTTCCTTCCAGGGCCCCGATGAGTGGCAGCCTCCAGCCCAGCCAGACAGGGAAACTGGTCCAGCCAGAGTGTGGCATTGTGGGAATTACAGCCGAGGTAATCCCCAGCCCTGTCCTGGAGGTACCTAAGCAAATGGGATTGCCAGTAATTCTAAGGACGAGGGTAAACATTTGTTGAGTTATTACTATGTGCTGGGAACTGTGCGAGGTATTTCACATGCACTAGCTCAGTTGGTCCTTCCGACAGCTCTATGAATCAGAGTAATGCCCCCTCACTAAAGATGTCCACACACCAGCTCCCAGGACCTGTGCATGGGTTCACTTGTATAGCAAAAAGACTTTGCAGATGTGATTCAATTAAAAAAAAACAACCCACCAACAAAACATGAGCAGGAGACAGTAACTGTTCTGTTCAAAGCCAGAAGAGAAATGTGACCCAGGTCAGCTGGCCTTCCCGTGACGCCACTCCTGCCCCATGCACTCTGCTCCTTCTGTATTCCAGGGGCATCTGCACAGGCCCAGCCTCCTGCAGAGAGGAGCACCCTGCCCATGCAACCAGTTTGTGAACCAGCAGAACCCTGGCAGGATGGGGCGGGGGGAGGCTGAGCCTGTTGCTACCTTTATAAGCCAGCCCCACAGGAGGTTGGCGCATGCTGTCAAAACCCGGCTGCAGCCTGGCTGGTGTGGCTCAGTGGTTGGACATCAACCCATGTTGATCGTGAGGTCACGATTCAATTCCCAGTCAGAGCACATGCCCTGGTTGTGGGCCCGATCCCCATTGGGGGGCGTGCAGGAGGCAGCCAATCAGTGGTGCTCTCTGATCCTTGATGTTCCTATCTCTCTCCTCTCTCCTTTCCTCTCTGAAATAAAAAAAACACAAAACACAATAACTTGGCTGCAACCTGGATTCCATCAATCATGGCCAACCTCTGTCTCCACAGCCCCACATTGGGTCGCACCTGGATATTTGAAAATGTAGAGACCTCTGCACCGCCATCATGGTCACCCCCCCTCCGAGTCCTGTTTAAGGAGCCCTCCCTGTGCGACAGGCCTGGGTCTCGGTGCCTTAGAGGTAATACCTCCTCAGGCATCACAAAACCCTCACAGGGCAGACGCTGAGGACTGGGTGGTTGTAATAACCTTTAAGCATTCACATTTTTTAAAAAGTGTTCTTTTAACTCCTTTAAAGATGACAAAAGTGTCCTGACTTGAGAAAGAGGATGTCTGTTGCCTGGGAAAGATTTCCATTTCATTCATCCCCAGCTCCTTCTTCCTCCGGGAAGATATAATTTTACTTGTGCTGCCCGAATGTGGCCAGACAATGGGGACTGCCTGGCTCTGGGCGCTGGGGGGAGGCGGCAAACAGAGCATCTGTTTTGATCTCAGTGGTTAGGTTAAGGATTCCTCCATAGGCTGTTTCCCAGGGTGCTGTGATTCCGCTGTCTACTGGGGAGACAACCTCCCCGGGAAAATAAACCCAATGCAGCCGTAATGACAGATCCTGAGTCAGGTTTCCATCCTGTCCAACAGGATGGGAATTTGACCCATTATGTACACAAGGAAGCTGAGAATGACATCAAAAGCTCTCTTACTCACCGCAGGGGAGACTAGGATGTGAGGGGATTTAATCTAGACGTGGTCTTTACAGTAGAAATAAGCATCTGCTTCTGCAGAGGAGGAAATAAGCCAACATTTACTCCTTTAATGACGGCGCACCTCACTCGGAGCCTGGGACCACACATTTCACTGAGGTATCAGGCTTGCACTGCGTGAACAGGATGCACGTAAGAATCCAGGGAAAGACAGAGCCCCGAATGGGGACGGAAACACCCTGAATACCTAAAAGGAGGGTGCAGCCTGGGAAAACAGACTTGGCATCCTGTCTCTAGGTCCCTTTTCCCCTGAGGCACCCACCTCTGCAGCTGCACACGCACCCATACCTTCCTCACAAGGTGCTTAAGATCAGATGAGAGAAAGGGCGAGGGCACCTGCACAGGCAAATCTTCCGTATACTAGTTGTCATGGATTATTATCATACTAGAGGCCCGATGCATGAAATTCTTGCAAGGGGCTCGGCCCCCACAGCCCCAGCTGCCTGGAGGCCCCGCCCACTGGTCATTCTGGAAGGTCCTTCCAGAAGGTCATTCTGCCTGCTGTCAGGTCTAATTAGTATATTAGCTCTTTATTATATAGGATAGCAAGATCTGTTTTTCTCTAGGCACTAGTGTGCAAACATTTGAGCACTGGGGCCACAGAGCCAGAGATAAAGCCCCAGCCTCCTCAGTTACAGTTCTGTGGCTTCTGGAGCAAGCCACGAATATCTCATTCTTCATTTCCTCATCTGTCAAATGGGTATATGTTTCCTCCCTAAGGGTGCTAGTCTGCCCCATCCCTTTTGTCTATTCCACTAAGCCCAATTCTCTGGACATACAATAAAACTTACTATCATTTTACTGTGTAGATTTGTAGAGTACTTAAAGAAAGAACAGCTTTGAGATATTCACATATCATAAATTCCACCCTTTTAAAGTGCACAATTCAGTGTGTGTGTGTGTTTTAGTGTGTCTGCAAAGTTGCATATCCATCACCACTATCTAATTCTAGATCGTTTTTGCTTACCTGCAAAAGCAAACCGGTAACCTTTAGCAGCTACTATATTTAGAACGTAGTTTACTAACCAACTTCCTGCTATTCTTCAAGGGCTAAGAAGTCTCTAACGTCCACCCTGAATCACTCCTGGACTTATAGTCAGCACCAAGTATCACGCATCTGGTGTACACCCCTTGGTGGCCCTCAGATTGACAGCCGAAATCTTCCTGGCCTCCCCAAATAGATGGTATGTACCCAGAGGGAAAAGGCCTTGTTTCTTGAATGTTCTTTCCCCGGCACCTCAGCTCAGGGCTGAGCATGCCAGCAGGTGCTGGTAACCGTGAGGCTTCCGCCTGATTGGCCAGTCACCACTTCTCCCAAAGGCCGGCCTGTTTGTCATCTGACGGCCCCTTTGAATGCCGATGACTCCACAAGCTGTCCTGTTCTATGGCCATCTTCCCCAGAGCACGTGCCGTTAATGCTTCATCTTAATGAGCCTTCCAGTCGAGTTAAGCCACGGGAATCGTTATAGAAGCACAGTAATGGCCCATGCCTTGCTATTGTCAGAAACCTTCTCCCTGCAACAGGGGCCCATAGTTGAAATAAACGATCTCAATGGGTACAAACATCATTTGTCAAGGACAAAGTGGAGTAAGTGCTATTTCAAAAATTCATCGCAACGGGCTTTATACACATGGATTATTGCAACGTGCCTCCAGTTGATACCTGCTCAAGCATTTAAGTACAGGGCTATTGTTTTCGGTGTTGGCCTGAGGGAGACCACTTTGGGTACCAGGCTGCACGTCTGCCCCAAGTTTGCAGAGGATGACAGATGTGCATCCTCTCCTGGCGGGAGACGGCCAGGCAGCTGCAGAGGCCGAAGGGCCCTGTTAGTGCACAGATGCACACGCAGAAACGCCATCATGCAGCTGCTGGCATCCTGAGAGCGAAGTGCTCTGGAAACCGATGCCACTCAGACCTAAATGATGGCCCAGGAGGAGCTGAGAGAGAGGGACAGAGAGAATGAGGAAGGGAGGGATGTCTGAAGACTCTGTTCAGCCCCAGCTGGTTTGGCTGTGGATACAGTACCAGCCTGAGGGGACTAGAGGGCACTGGGTTTGATTCTGGTCAAGTGAATGTACCTGCTTGCAGGCTTGATCCTGGCCCTGGTAGGCTTGTGTGTGGAGGCAACCAATTGATGTGTCTCTGTCACATTGATGTTTCTCTCTGTCTCTCTCTCTCCCTTCTACTCACTCTAAAAATAAATGGGAAAAAATCCTCGGGTTAGAATTAAAAAAAAAAAAAAAGGATTCTGCTCACTGTGGCAGCATGGAGGTGCCCACGCTCCAGCCCTCTGCCCCATGCAGTTTTCTACAGTGGGCGGGGCCTCCAGCCCTCAGATTCCTGTATAACCATAAGGGTAATATTCGACAGTTAGGTGTGTCTTAGTCATTCATTCCAGACATATTTTCTGAGCTACGAAAGTGTAGAACGGCATTGCTCTTTTTTCCTTTTTCTTTATTAAATCTTTAAAAAAAAATATTACAGATGTCCCCCCTTTTTTCTCCCATTGACCCTTCTGGTCTCCTCTCCCCACCCCAGCCCCAGGCCTCCACCACCCAATTGTCTGTGTCCATGGGTTATGCATATATGCATACAAGTTCTTTGGTTGATCTTTTCCCACCCACCCCTGCCTTCCCTCTGAGATTCTACAATCTGTTGCATGCTTCTATGTCTCTGGATCTATTTTGTTCAACAGTTTATTTTGTTCATTAGATTCCACATGTGAGTGAGGTCCTGGGATACTTGTCTTTCTCGGACTGGCTTATTTTGCTTCACATAATACTCTCCAGGTCCCTCCTGGTGGGCATTGCTCACGACGCTGAGGATAGAAGGGTGGGCAAGGCAGGCAGACCACGTCTCTGAATCTTGGGGGCCTTAGACTCAAGGGGGTGGGGGGAGAGAAGATAAAAAGGAAAACCAGGAAAGGGAGTAGTATGACATTCACAAATTATGATGAGCGGTATAAAAGATTAGACAGATGATAAAATGTCATATAACTGGCGGGGGGGTGGGGTGGGAGAGGGCGCGGAGAGGAGGGAGAGAAGGTATGGCTTTAGACTGTGTGATGTCAGGAATGGCCTCTTAGGGGTATCATTTTGGCTGAGCCCTAAAAAATGAGAAGGAGCAGGGCAGGAGGAGCCTGAGACTGAGGGAGCAGGAAGTGCCAAGCCCCTGCAGCTCGAAGGGGCTGGGCCGCTCACGGGACAGAAATAGCCGACTGGGTGAGGGCAGAGAGGTAGGCAGTGGCCACCTAGGTAGGGCACTGGCAACACAGTTCAGGTCTGGATTTTATTCTGGGTAAAAGGAGATATTGCTGAATAATTTTCAGGAAGGGCTATGGGCAAATGCCAATAAACCCCCATTTCCGTCTCGATCCCTTATTCCATGCTGCTGCAGACTAAATCCATAGCCATCTCAGAGAAGGAGAGATCTGAGTTCTGCGTGTCCAGAGGTCCTTTTCCGTCGTTCTCCTCAGCTCTCAGTGGCCAGCACGGCACTAAGCCTCCAGTGAGCTGGCATTGAGTGACCACAATGAAAGAACAAATGACTCAGGTGTATTCATGTGGGCACAAGAAGGCTTGTTGCAAAACATTCAGTAGAGCCTGTGGCAGGTTGGGTTCTCTGGGAAGCTGACTGTGAGGTGGAGGGTCACTGGGGCCCTGGTCGTATAAGAGGCCGTTATCTGGGGGTGACGTGAGAACAACCCACATGGGAGGGCAAGAAAAGGGGGCAGAGGGGACAGGGAAGGTGAGATGTGGTGCAGGCCCAGCACCAGCCTGGACCACCGTGCATGGTGCTCCAGGCTGAGAATGGCCCCTCAAAAGGATCTCAAGTAGAGCTGAGAGGGCCAGACCTTGACTAATGGGTCATCAGATGTGGGCTGCCCCAGGAAGGGGCGTGACTTTGGCTGGGGTGGAGCGCTGCAAGGGAGGCAAACCCCGAAGGGCAGAGAGCTGAAAGTCCCCTGTCCAGAGCCCTTACTATGGCCAAGTGCCAGTCCCTCAGTGGGTGGGAACGAGGTCGGGCAGAACAGTGTGCAGCTTAGAAGCAATTCTGCCTCCACTGGGATCTACTGATTCTAGCAGGTCTTGCTTCTCCTAAAAGTTAAGTCTAGATACCATCCCTCGTCATGCATCACTCTAATCCTTTTCATGATAAGAAGTATTTAGATCTATTATTTTAGCAATTTTAAAATATACAATGCAGTGTTATTAAGTATAGTCGCCATGTTGTATATTACACACCTAGATTTATTTCATAGCTTGAAGTTTGTACCATTCGACCACCTATTTTGCCCACCTCCACACCCCTGTCTCTGGCAACCACCAGTCTGTTCTCTGTAAATTTGTGTTCTTTGCTGTTTTGTGGTGTGTGTGTGTGTGTGTGTGTGTGTTTAAGATTCTACATATAAATGATAGCATATGGTATTTATCTTTCTCTGTCTGACTTATTTCACTTAATGCCGTAGAGGTCTGTCCATGTTTCGCAAATGACAAGATTTATTGAGTCCCTTCTCTTTAATGGCTGAGTAACACTCCAACTAATCTAATGAAAGAGTAATATGCAAATTAACCATCACTCCGAGACACCTAAGCCACGCCCACCAGCCAATCAGAGTGACTGTATGCAAATTAACCCTGCCAAGATGGCAGTTAATTTGTATACACAGGTGCCAAGGGAAGACTGAAGACAGCCTAGAAGGAAGCCAAGTGCTGCAAAAGGGAGTCAAGCAGCAGAGAAGGGAAGGCAGCGTAGATGGGAGGGAGTGAGGCAGCAGAGATGGAAGGAAGCAAGGCAGCAGAGAAGGGAGCGAAGCCCCTTCACTCTGGCTCAGGAAGCCCTATTCTTGCAGGAGTCTTCCTGCAATGGGCTTCTAGTTTTTATATAAGATACCACATTATCTTTATCCACCCATGGACACCTAGCTTGCCTCCATGATTTGGATATTGTAAATGATGTCCAGATATTATAATGTACAGATGTCTTTTCGAGTTGGTGTTTTGTTTTCTTCAGATGAATGCCTAGAAGTGGATTGCTGGATCCTATGGTAGTTCTATTTTTACTTTTTTGAGAAACCTCCAGACTGTTTTCCACAGTGGCTGCACCAATTTGCATTCCCACCAACAGTGCACAGGGGGTTCCCTCTTCTCCACATCCTCACACAGGAATGCTTTCATTTCTTTTAAAGTCAGAAGGAAAGCCAACCTACTAGGGCAGAAAATTATATTCCTCTTTACACCAAAGCAAGCATAAAATGCAGTATTTAGTATTTTTATGGGAAAAGGGGCTTTTGAAAGAAAGGTGCCTGGGACCCAGGAAGGCATATTGAGATGCCTGAGGAGTCAGGACACTCAGGGGGCAGAAGTGGCACGGCCTCTTGCCAAATCTGGGAAGCCCACCTAGAAGAGGGGGCCCTTCTCAGCACAGCCAGAGAAATGAGGACAGAGACGGAGACCCCGTGCAGGGGAAGCCAGAGTGAATCAGCACAGTGTGTTCGGGGACCAGCAGTCATTGGATCTGGACAGAGAGTGAAGGGCAGGATGGCATGGGGGCTTCGGGGATGAGAAGAAGTGGGGGCTGGGGCACATCAGACTCAGAACCAGGTGGAGGACGCTGCAATTTATCCACCGAAGCTTGGGGTGTTACACGGAAAAGTCATGCCACTCGGATGTGAGAAATCAAGCCCTGGCTCGTGGAGAGGCCTGGGGAGGAGGGCATGGAGCTGATCGTGGGCCCAGGACCCCAAGTGCCAGCCACCCTGCCCTGGCCATTCCAGCATGAGCCCAGGCTGTTCACTGTCCCGGGGGGTCCAGCTCAAACCCTTCACAAGAGTGAAACTACACAAGTGACTGAGGCTTTTTCTTTCTTGGCCCAAAGCATGGTGTCCACATGTGAGGAGCAGCGAGTGACCATCCTCCTGGGCGCATTCTTCCAGTGGAAATTCTGAAGAGGAACCGGGACTGCTGAGATGTGCACAACAGCCTCTCTTAGGGTCAGACACCCGGATGCAGGGGACTTGTTGGGCATCCCTTTAGAGAGAACTTCTCCCTAGCCCTTGCAAATACGCAGACGATTTCCAACACTAAAAACTGTTTCTGCAGGGGGAACAAAGTATGAGAACTGTTGCTATGGCAACCTAACGGATTCTGGGATAGTGCTTACGCTCCAACATTCAGAGCCTCTTAGAGAGATGAACTTATTGGCCCCATCACAGTTTTTCTAAAGCTTCCAAATGGAGGCTTCTGGCTGCAGCCTTCTCAATCCTCAGCAGACACCATCCATTTTCATGTCCTGCTACCTGCTCACTCAAACTGCCTGGAGCTCCGAGGCCCCCATGGGGTGCAGGGTAATCTGGGTTAGGAGCCCCCAGAGGGAATGGTGATTCTGAGACTTCGTAATCCCAGGGGACCGGGGAGAGCCGCCGGGCGATGGCCTGATTTTGTCCTGAAATACTGTGTGAGCAGCTGGGCCTTCAGGATGCAGCCAACTTCAGGAAACAGGCAGGTGTGGTAGGGGTTCCAGGGATGCCCCTCAAGGACATGTGAGTGCTGTGAAGACGGGGAGTCTGATGGCCTGATTCACAGGTACACCGTGGCACGAACACAGAAGGAGCAGTTCTGGAGGTGGTTTCATGAGTGAAGGAGTGAGTGATGAATGGCCAGGAAGTCCTTCCTCAGAGATTTCACCCCACGATGCTCGGGTTCAACTGCTTCCTTCAGTCGAGATCTGGAGCACCCCGGCCTGCGGAGAGCATGCACGTGGCTTGGCACAGAGCACGAGAGTGCCCCCATGCCCTCGGGAGTATTGGATGTGGGTAAAAGTGAGTGAAAACCATCCTTGTGGGCCCAGAGGCAATGGCTGGAAAATCGTATCAACACCGTCTTCTTGGGTTACTTCCTGCCTGTCAGTGTTCAAAGCCCCTCTGGTGCGGACCACAAACAGTTCCTCGCCAGGTAATGCGCGGAGGAAGTGCGCCCATGAGGCAAGCCCCACTGGGCCGCTTTGATCTTTAGAAAAAGGAATCCTACACCGGCCTTGGAACTGCCCGTGGACTCTCCCACAATCAGAGGAGTCACACAATCTCCATGGCCGGTCGTCGGAAATGAAGCGAAATGAAGCGATTACATTTCCACAGGAAGGTCTGTTCCTACCCTGGACCACTGGGCCCCGAGCGCAGGTGCAGGGAGCCTGCTGGCTTCACCCAAGACACCAGCATCTTACTGAGCGAGCGCCCAGAGAAAGGCAAAGACCCTTTCCCAGTGGTGACACGAGGTGGATGTGACCTGCCCCTGCCACCCCTGTCCGGGGTGTGGATTTGCTGCTCTGGCATCTCAAGGAGACGGTCACAGACAGGAACGTGTTCTGTGTCAAGGACACCTGGGCTGTCTCCCCAGGTCAGCGCCGGGGAGAGGGAGCTCAGCCAGGTCCGGGTAACCGACAGGCAAGCCACGCCTTGATTAGGAACCGAATCATACACATCGTGGCACAGAACATGCAACAGTAACGCTAGGAAGGTTGAGAATCATTTTGTATTGCTTTTGCAACTTTTCTATGCGCTTGAAATGTGTAAAGTATCCCATTTGCATTTTTTAAAATTTATCTTTCGTATTCAAAGTATTGTAGATATCCCCTTTCTTTACCCACTGGCCACCCTTCTACTCCATCCCCGTCCCCGCCCCACCCCGGCTCCCAGGCCGTCCTCACACTGCTGTCTGTGTCCATGGGTTATGCCTATGTGCATACAAGTTCTTTGGTTTAAAGTCAAGAGAGGGCAAGCAAAACAAACAAGGGGGCAGTCACGTTTTCTTGTTAAAAGCAAGGCATAGAACCGTGTGCACAGTAGTGTTCACAGCTGCATACCATTCACACCCATGGATGTGTCGGAAGAGACTAGGGATGTGTGGTTGTAACTGCTCCCCCAGAGCATCTGTGGAAGGTCACATACAAAACCCAAAATAATAGTTGCCTCTGAGGAGGAAATTCATGGGCTAGATCAACGATGTTCAACCTTTTCACCTCCTGGCATACATAAACTAATCGCTAAAATTACGCAGCACACCAAAAACTACATTTCTGCCATTCTAATGAAAAAAAAAAAAAAGCATTTCGATTCATCCACACTAGACAGCTATTGTTGTGTTGGCTGTTATCATTTTTCTTTTTTTTTTTTTTGACAATGTCAGGGAAAAGAGGTCCATGCCCTTGACTAAACAGCCCGGTGTTGCGTGTTTTAAAAATTCTTGGGGCACACCAGTGTGCCTGCCATGGCGCTGTGGTTGAAAACCGCTGGACTAGATACTAGGGAGTGAAGGAGACTTCCTTCTCTGCAACCCTTTTTTTGCCTTTTGAATTGTAAACTATCTCCATCTATTTAGCTATCTCATCTATTTCAAGATAATACTAGTAAAAATGAAAACAAACCAACCACCTAGATAGGACAAACACTGGCTCAAGAACTTCTATACTGTTCTTTTGCCTGAAAAATCCTCCCAGATCTCCTAGTAAACTCCTATTTATGCTCCATTGTGTAAACCCAAAGGTCACCTCCTCCCTGAAGCTTACCCTGATTTCCTCTATCAGAGTCAGCCTCTCTGTGCTCCTGCGGACCCTGGAAGCTGTTCAGAGGAAACCCTGTGCCTGTGCTGTGGTTATTTCTCTGCTGGCCTGGCTCCATCATAAGAAGGGGGCCTCTTTGAAGGCGTAACTTTACATTTCACTGTCGTATTCCCAGGTGCTTGTGCATTTGGCTCCGTGTTGTAACCCCAGCCCCTAGTCCAAGGGCTAAAGAAGGAATTGTTCTCAGGAGATGTCATGCCTGGACACCCCCGAGTTCCGCTTTCCTCTCCCATGCACTTCCTCTCCCTCGGTGTTCACATCCAGCAGCATCCTGCACACTAGCCGGCAGGCGCCAGGACTCCTCTAACTCCAGAGAAGGAACCAGGACATGGCTACCCCAGGAGGGCTGGAATATAGCCCTGCGACCTGCTGAAGACTGGAAGGCAGGATAAAAGGAGCTGGAAGAGCTAGTGCTGGGGAACGGAGGAGACCTGGCTCCCCCCGCTGTTTACCACGTAGCCTTTAGCAAGTTGTGCTTAACCTCTGAGAACCTCAGGGTCTTCATCTGTGAAACATACGATGGCTGCCTTACTACGCAGAGTCCTGGGGACATGCAACAAGGTCACGCGTGTGAAACAGAGCACAGTGCTTAGCTCACGGGCACGCTCATTAAGCATCAGCCCTCACTACACAATCAGGAGGGGTCTCTGCATTTTGTCCATCGTCAGGTGAATAAAGTGGGATCAGAGAACCACACTCTGGTTCTTGGAAGGATTTCCTCAGGTGCTGATCTGGGCGAAGGTATTATATTCCCACCCCCTGGCACGCGAGAGCTTCCCGTCACCCTTCCTGAGCTAACAGCAGCCGCCACAGTCACATCGGGCCTTCTGAAGGCCTGCCAGGTAGTCAGCCCGTGAGCTGCGTGTCTGTTTGTGATTCTGGTGACAACAGCGACAGCTCCTTGGCCTCTTTCTCCACAGTGGCCCACATCCCAAAATAGGAAACGTGCGTGCACACACAGACCCAGCGGGCACCGGGCTGAGGGGGCAGGCTGCCAGCATTCCCAACTGTCAGCGGCAACGCAGGTGAGCCGGCCCCTGGCAGCTCTTGGGTTCTGACTTTCATGCAAATGTAAGATAATTGGTGACTTGTGACCAGCAGCCCCTGCGGATTCTCACTCAGTAGGGTCTCCCTGTGTGTATGCTTTTCATGAGCATGAGGACAGCCATTTCTCACTTTCAGGCATTCAAATCTGTGCTTATGGAAAGCCCAGCAGGACAGCGGGTGCGAGGGGCCCTGTCCTGTAGCTGCCCAGGTCAGTTCTCCCTGCTCCAAGGAGGTGCCTGAGGAAGAAAGAGCTAGAAATGGAAGCTCCAGCGAAGACTGCCCTGAAATCAGCCAGAGAGTGAGCTGTCCCGTAAGCCTCAAGCACTTGGGCACCTTTTGCTCAAAGTCTTGCCCCGCTGACATGACTCAGGGGTTGAGCATCATCCCATTCACCAAGAGGTCACAGGTTCCATTCCCGGTCAGGCACATGCCCGGGTTGTGCGCCTGATCCCCAGTAGGGGGCGTGCAGGAGGCAGCCGATCCATGATTCTCTCTCATCATTGATGTTTCTCTCTCTCTCTCTCCTTCTCCTTTCCTCTCTCTCTAAAATATCTATTTAAAAAGAAAGTATTTTCTTTCTCTCGCTCCTTTCCCCCCATCTCTCTCTCTCTCCCTTCTTACTTAGATTTTGAGTGGTTTATACAAAGCGAATTGCCTGTAAGTTTCTCTGGGAAAGGCAAACCACTTCTTCAGCCCTGACCATGAGTGTGGCCAGGCACAGGCACCTACTCACACAACACGAGCATCGTAAACGGATTGGGGTCCAGGGATTGGATTCTTGAGCCCATGTCTTTGGTTAGTTTTGTTTTGTTTCTCTCCAAGACCTTACAGCATGATCACAAACAAGTCCTCTCCTCCTTCCAGGCAAATAAAATCCCTCTCTGTAAAAGCAGAACCTTATCCTGAAAGACCAAAAGGCCATTATTCTGTCGGTACCAGGCTGTGGTTTCCTGCTTTGTTTTTCATTGTTTTGCTTTTCTTTAATGGTCCTACAATGCATTAGGACGGTTTACCTTCCTCTCCGGGAAAGGAAAGCCGCACAGAGCCCTTCAAAACAGGCGGTTCTTCATTTCTAAGTGCAAAATAAATAGAGCAGATTTTCTAGAAGAGAAATTACATTCAAGCACTTTCCATTTGACTTCTGACTCGCTTTCATTGCTACCGCCTTCTAATTGTCCCTATTATCCAGAGAAATGGGAAATGTCAGCCTCGTGTCCTGCAGAGGAACTGAAAGGCTGAGGAGCTGAGAGACCATCTGACAGGGCAGGAAGGAGATGCTCCCCCTTCGCCACAGGAGGGTGCCTCTCCTCTGCTGGGGCCTTGGAGCAAATGAGGGCAGAATATGCTAATGCACGAGGAGGCAGGCGCACAGCTTCCCTGTCCCAGGGGCGCATGTGCAGGGCCTGCAGCTCTGCTTTCCACAGAGCATATTCACTCATTCGTTTATTCCCAGCCCACACACTGACCAGAGCACGGGAGGAAGACCTGGGGTGGGGCAGGGGGGAGGGAAGAGCCTCCAAATTGAACTCTGTCCCCAAACAGACCCACGTGTAATGTGACTGTAAAACACCTGGGCACCACCAAGATCTCTGGGTCCTTGTCCTGGGGAGGACCGTGTGCATGTCAATAGTGCACGTGGGCTGGAGCAGGAGCCTCAGGCCTCACGTGGAGGAGATGTCTTTTATCAAGAATGTAGCAAATTCATTCAGGGAGAAGGCAAAAGAGGGAATGAGAGAACGGCACAAGATAGAAGCTAAAGTCAGATTTCCCGAGAATAAGAATTTCCAGTTTAAAAAAAAAAAAAAATGTGGCCAGAGGCATGTTACTCGTCTTCTCTAAAACTCAGCTTCCTCATTTATGAAATTGTGGCTATTAATAGTACCGGCCACACGAGGCTTTTGCAAGGATTGTGGGAGGTGGTACCTCTAAAGACCATAGGTGCCTGGCACACAGTAAGCACTTGATACCTACTCGCTGCCATGACTGTGACTTTTCCTCTGTGGTAACATCAGTCCCCCTTCCTCGCTTTGTGTGCAAAGTATAAAGTCTCTATCCAGATGTTTAATAAATATTCCCCGAGAGCCTCTATGGGGTGCCATACAGGGCTTGCAACTGGGAGAAATGGTGGTCCCGAAATAAGTTCCTCTCTCAACAGCCACCTGGTCCATCTGGGAAGACAGACAACTAAATAGACAAGTACAAGCCCACGTGGACATCGCCGTAAACGGCGTCATCTCTGACTGATGGGTGCGTTGTCTGTTAGACACCTATAGCTCAGGCTTAGGGATCAGGGAGAACTCCTTTGAGACAATGAGGTCCAGGCTAAGATATAAAATGAATAAAATATAAGATGAGAGAGGGTGTGGATTCAGAGAAATGATGGTTGTGCCATGTGGTAGATCCCAGGGTGAATGTGTACAGCAAGGGCTGGGTGTGCAGAGAGCCTGAGGGACGAGCCTGGGCTCTATCATGGAAAGGGATTAAGTGGGGAAATGACATCCTATTTGGCTTAGGGACACAGTCTGTCTCGCACCGAAGACCAGTCTTGCTGGAACTGAGTAGCCTTAGAGGCAAACGATCTGTTGGGTGGTGACAGCAGTATCTGCGAGAAAGAGGGCTGGGTGTGTATGGGAATGGTGGTGGTGGGAGAGAAGTCAGAATGCTTCAGAGATCACCAGAGAGTAGAATCAAAAGGAACCAAGAGGAAGAAATTGCTGTCGGAGGTAAGGGATTGCGAGGCAGGTGGGGTTTCCTTTCATGGCTCTGATCTGGGTGAATTCTGAAACGCGGCACACAGGACACCGTGACGGTGTAGAGGAGGAACTCACAATGTGTTGTTTGAATCTGCATTTAAGGTTGGACGCCCCTGTGGAAAGATATTAGGGTGGACGGAACCCGAATGGGTGAAGTCACGCTGGTGTCACTAATTTTTAACTTTCTCTCTGGGTCATTCCATAACAATAGTGCATTACCACCAAGCAGCAGGAGGAGGGAAATAGATTCAGAGAACCCTAAAATATAAGAACTGGTGGAGAGCCTCGTCCAACCCATTGTCCCCATCCCCCACCTCCCGTCATAGCGGCGGAAAGCGCTCATTCACCTAAGGGCGTACAAACAGGGAATGGCAGGGCTGGGCCTCCCGGCTTATGATCTAGCATTCTGTCTTTGCAGGTCTAAGGGGTTCAGCCTGCTAGCAGTCTCTCTTCCTTTTCGGATGTAAGCCACCTGGTTCATTTCTAAAGAATTCTCTTGCCTAGCTGGCGTGGCTCAGTAGCTGAGCATTGATCTATGAACAAGGAGGTCAAGAATGGATTCCGGTCAGGGCACATGCCCAGGTTGCGGGCTCCATCCCCGATGGGGGTTGTGCAGGAGGCAGCCGATTGATGTTTCTCTCTCATCACTGATGTTTCTATCTCTCTCCCTTTCCCTTCCTCTCTTAAATCAATACAAATACATTTTAAAAAGAGAATTCTTTTCAATAGAAGGAAAGGGGGAAACAGCAACTTGGCAGTCATCTAGGTCCACCCAGCTGAGTCCTTGTTAAAGAATTATAATCCCCTCTAGTTCCTTCTCTTCTGAACCTCCTATAGTCCAAAACTACCATCCTTGTGTGGGCACATAGTAGGTGTTCAGCAAAGAGAACCCAGTAACAACAGGCAACAATCGCATTCCTGAAAGTCCAAGAAAGCAGGGCTGCTCCGTCTCTGGTTCTATTTTGGATTTGGTGAAGGTTCAAACTGAGACAGGCTTACGGAGAGGACCTGGTAGGCACCCTCCCCGTCTCCACTCCCATCGCAACATTCGAATCACTCAGTAACGTCGGTCTCTCTTACCTTCTTCACCCATTGGATACTTGCTGCCAATTTCTGTAACACACTCCACCCATCTGATTGGTCCCTCAACAGATGGCAACAGGAATGATCGTCACGGGGCCACTCAGCCGAGAAAACAATAATTTCTGGGGGGGAAAAAGTGAAAGGATAGTTAGTAACCTAGCGGCGACACCAATAAAGTGGTACACTAGGAGACACGGGTGCACAATAAGACAGACTTTTCTCTTAGAAGATAACAGCCCAGGTGTGGAGCGAGGGATGTAAGCAAATCATCACAGTTGTGTGCAAAGTGGGTGACATGGGCCGAGAACCTACAGGTACCGTAGGATGGTGGTTTAGCCGTATGTGCATTTGGTACTTGAATTACAACAATAAAAGCAGCTGTACATCCAACTTCTTACAGTATGCTGTGTGCGCCATAGGCCGGGAGGGGGCATGGAAAGTCTCTCAGAACCAGTTTCTGTTAGAACCCGCATGTCATCGGAATCCAAAGCAAGTGACCTTCCCTCCTAAAGTGAGAAGTGCGTTTCTGCTGCTGCCAGATCCTCGTGGAACGATAGGGTCTAGGGCAAAGCATGACCCTGGTGGCAGCGACGACAGGAGATGTCGTGGCCGTGCTAGCCGACAAGAGCACTGTGCGGGCAGCTGCAATTCTTTATCGAGACTGTACCCCCACGCCCTCCCCGCACTAACACCTCACTCTGGAGTCTCTGCAGGGGGTGTTCTGTCTAGATTCTGGTCTGATTCATCTTCCTATCACCCTCTGTGTCTACCACGTTTCCTAGCCCAGAACAGCTGTTCGATGTCTATTTGCTGAGTGAATGAACAGCAGAATATGGAGTGTCTGAACAGCTCTCATCTTGGAAAACGAAGGCACTGAACTATGGGGGTGGCGGCTGGCGTAGCTTCCCCAATCCTACAAGCATAAAGGATTTCTTCAACGTCCTTGAACCTCTAGAGCGTCAACCTTCTGGGACCAAGCTGGCCTGCATTAAGGGCTTGAACAGCTTCTTACTTCGACCTCATTTATTATACTTTTTTCCCAAATCCACTTTTTCTTGTTTCCACCTTAAGAGCCCCTCACATACAAGACCTTCCCCAGAACAATAACGAGCAACAACAAGCCAAAAATCCTTCTTGATGAAGGGCTGAGGGGAATCAAGTCCAAAATGTGTTCATAACACCTTGCTTCGCTGTGACTGAGGCAAGAACAATAAAACTGCCCTACTATGTGCTAACCCCAGGATGTCCAGGACCAGGTAGCACTGTGATGATGTCCAGATGAACAGAGTCATGAAGAAGAAGGCACACGGGGCAGTTCACACAGGACAGAACTAACGAGGAAGGACCCTCCTTTGCAGTCACGTCCCATGTTGTAGCCATTCTCCAAAAACGCCTTCGTCCCCAGTGCCCCCCATCCCCAGCTCCTCATGCCCTCCTGTTGCTGCCTCCCAGGTGAATCTGAGCCGCCCCTGGGTAACCAGTGAAACATGGCCAAAGGGGCACAGCATGATTTCAGAAGCTGAGTCATAGTTAACCTCGTAGCCTGTCTGGCGCTCCTGGGAAACTCGCCCTGGGAGAAGTCAGCTGCCAGGCAGAAGCCTGGTACTCTAGACCTGCGTGCTGGGAGTGAGCTCCAGCGAGCCGTGTGGAGAAGCTGCACTGACAGAGACGCCCAGGCATCCCTACTGGTCCCGGCATCCAAGCTGAGACGCCAGATGGTGAGTGAAGACGCTGCCTTGGACCCCCAACCCAGTCAGACCTTCCTGTGTCTCTAGCCATCTGACTGCACAGCATGAGAGACCCTGACACGAACCATCCTGATGAGTTCACTCAACTACAAGAGATCCGTGAGCTGTTCCATAGGCATTTCGTATGTTGCTCGGAAATAAATAACTGAAACATCATAAACAGAAATGGAACAGACATTTGCCACGGGCCTCCCTGCTGTGTTCTCTTTAAATACACGTAACCAGCCCTAATCGGTGGCTAGAGCGTCGGCCTGCGGACTCAAGGGTCCCCGGTTCGATTCCGGTCAAGGGCATGTACCTTGGTTGCGGGCACATCCCCAGTAGGGGGTGTGCAGGAGGCAGCTGATCGATGTCTCTCTCTCATCGATGTTTCTCACTCTCTATCCCTCTCCCTCTCTGTAAAAAAATCAATAAAATATATTTTTAAAAAAATAAAAATAAAATAATAAAATAAATACACGTAACCGTTCTGGGTACCAGGAAACCCATGTCCCTGTTCCGCTCCTAGGGGTAAGACTCTGGCCCAAGGTGGACAGCCAGCACCAGCCAACCAGAATTCAGCCCTGCAGCCCTCTCAGCTGCCTTTCTTCTGCTTAACTGCCCAGACAGTTAATGATACAGCCATATCTGTAGCCAGTGTATTTTTAAACGTTTACGTCTCTTGTCTATAAAAACGAATTGAACTCCCACTTCTCCTTGCATTCTTTCCCGCCTGCAAAATGTTTCCCCTTAAAACTCCTTTCACCCAAAGCCTGCAAAGATGCATCAGAGGTCTGGAAGGAAAGCAAAAATAGATGCGTGGCTTGTCTGTGAGCTCCGATCACCGAAAACACAGAGGAAACTGTGGATTCTGTGGGACATGTTGGTGCACGACTCCATGTTTCCAGGCAAAGGGGGAAATAATGAGCATAAGAAATCTAAGTGCTTTTTATGCTTTTAGCAGAATTGATGGAGAGAAAGGACTCACTGGGTGAGCAGCCTGCACACCTCTTCCTAAATAGGCATTGCTGGTTGGAATGTTCATTTTCCCTCCTCTCCCCACATCTCAGGACTCCCTGCGACCTGGAGTCACGTACTCCCTTCTGAGCCAGAAAAATACAACCCCGCAGCACTGCATGCACCCCAACCATCTCGGAGGACTCTCCCCTTCTTTTCCCAGGTCCCACATGCCTGTGGGCCCTCTTACGTACAGGCCACGGCCCCCTCAGCCCCTCTCTTCCTGTGTGCACTGCCCACAGCACTGAGCTTCTTAGAGGCACAGACAGCACATGCCATATTTTACTTCAGAGAGGTTGAGAAGTCCAGAGAAGGAACACCACGAAGGCAAGGGTGTAATTGAGATGAAGGCAATACTTGGCGAATACACAGACATCAAGGAGAAAACTCAGGGGAGGATGGAGGCGTGATTGCGGCAGATTCCTTTTGCTGAGTTTGGATCCTGCAGAAGGCTTGGCACACGCACGCAGGGCTGACGTATATGTGAACTATATTAAAACAGTTCCCACTCCTCGCATGGTTCAGGATCCTCAGTCCACTGACTTTGTGCACGACGCTGGGACAGGGATGACACTGGGTGATGGGTGAAGAAGGAAAGAACTGACCCTGAGGAGGGCTGGGGAGGCCAAGGAGACAATGACAGCTCCATTTCACAGATGAAGAAACTGAGGCTAAGTGGTAAAGCCCGAGTGCATAGAGCGAGGGTGCAGCACAGCGGGACTGAGTCACTACCAAGTCCCCTCCCTTCCTGCCAGCTGTAAGAACCACCCAGGAGACTCACCTGTGGACACACCTGTTCCTCTGGGATGTGTCCACAGGTAATTCCTACTTTGGGGTATAACAACACAGCAGGGGATCTCAGGGATTTTTGGTATGGAGTTGACTGAAATTATCATTCAACTGGAGACCTGGTACACAAAATCCATGCACAGGTAGGGTCCCTAGACCTGGTTGGCAATCAGGGCCAATCAGGTGCCCCGCCTCCCCACCTCCAACTTCCCTCACTCCCTCAGGGCCCCACTGCTGCCACTGGTCGCCTGCCATGTTCTGCGCCGCCCCTGGTGGTTAGTGCATGTCACAGAGTGATCAAACTCCGAGTCTCACGGTCCAACTCCCAGGGTACACTTTGCATATTAGTCTTTTACATATAGACATGTTACTGTTAAGTAAACAAATGAAATACCCGATTCTGGAAACTTATTCAGCAAAGAAGTTAAGCCATAGCATAGACATCTCCGCCTTTGAGAAATATGGCCTTGTTTTCTGGTGTTAGGGTGTTTTCCTCGCTCTGCAGGCAGGAGCTGGGCAGCGGACCCCGGGGCCCTGCAAACGGGGCTGTCCTTTTGTGGGTGTCGCATGTTGCTGATAGTGTCAAAGGGAATGAATGAACCCAATGATTAAGCACCACTACATGGGTTTTCTTTCCTGTTTTCACCAAAGTTCCAGAACCATATGGTGAAGCATATTTTGTAAGACGGATCTGTAGATTATAATTTCTTTTAATGGGAAAGCAGTAGGCTGTTGAATGTGAGGGAACAGGACTTCGATTCCATGTTTTGCCTCTTCCAAGCAGTTTCACTTTGGCCAAGCAAGAATCCTGGGGGCCTCAGTTCCTCACTACAAAATGGGGATAATAACTGTTTTGTAGGATTATTGTGAGGAATAGTGATATGCACGCAATGCCCCATTCAGACGAGGCCCTCAATAATCAGTAGCTTATTGATGAAAATGTATAGATTGTGCTTTTTTTTCTATTGGGCATGCTGAAAACATTAGTTTTAACTTTTATTGTATATTTGACATACACAAAACCCTATGGCAGATGGATAAGCATTATATATGAACTAATATCCATATATTTGCATATATTAATATGCAATCAAATAATGACTATCAATGTATAGTATTTTCCACACCGTTTCTGTTTCCCATGAGGAAGCTAAGTCTTGAAGGTTAGCAGCTCAGCTTCGATCTAGGATGCTAAGGGCTGCCCACTGCCCATCGCTCACGTCCCCCTACAAAACCTCCAGGGCCAGCTCCTCTCTGTCCATGCCGGGTGACGCCCAATGTCCCACTGTAATTACAACATCCGTGCCGAGCTTCTGGGCTCCAAATGGATTTGACACAGTGGCCCTTTAAATCAAACCTCAACACGATTATCTGTATTTCTCTTCAGTCATTTTGCTAAGTAAGCCATGCCTTTAGAGGCACCTAATACGGAATGACAACCTCTGCCGTTTTGCAAAGCACCAAAGGACAGGCTCATTGTCACCATGGTAATTACTGCACAATACCTGACGGCCAATGGACAGTCCGGAGGCTCAGGCAGCAGCTGAATCCGGCATTGTCCGGGCCCGATCAAAAGATTAGAAGCCCTGAAAAGCCGGGGAGCGGGATCTCACAGCCCTTTCGCTGGGCCCTGAAAGGCCCATTGTGCCGCCACCATAAATTCTGGGCTCCCCGGGCACTTGACAACTGAAGCCGGGGACAATAGAATTCCTGTGTCCAACAACACACTCCTTGTCCGGTGCCCGTCTTATCAGCCACATTTACAAATGTCTTTCGTTGTACCCAAATAATTCCCTATTAGAAGAGCTATTGGGAGCAGAACTAAATAAATATTCACGGCCTTTGTAATATCTTTGGGAAATGAATAAACAAGCAGTCATCTAGCATATGAGCAAACCTCCTGCTACTCTGCGTTTTATCACTATTTCTCGCCCAAACGATGGAGTTTCGCTTTCTCCCCTTGAACATATTAGCAACTGCAAAACCAGAAGCTGAGGTTTTATTTGCCACCTACTATGTACCACCGATAAATATTGCCTTGGTGCCTCTACATGCATTCTTTTTTTAAATTAGTCTTCCCAACAGCTCCAGATGGGGCTTGTTTTATTCCGTTCCCCACCTCGGAGAAGAGAAGGGAATTAAACCTCAGCAAAGTCAAATAACTGGCCAAGATAACAAAGCTCATTAGCGGCAGAATGGGAATTCAGATCTAGATTTCCCTCACCCCACAGCCCTGCCTTTCCCACTCTGCTAGGATGATTTCTCTCCTGAATAAGAAAGGGATAAAACATCAGATTAAGTGGGAATCTAAGCACATCCACTGGAAAAGTCACAGAAATACATGGAGTCTGTTTATATTGTTACCAGAGCCTGAGGATGCTTAAAGTAGAAGGAAAATAAGTCTGTCTCCAAGAAAGTACATTTTATTTTGGCCCTAAAATACCAGAAATTTTAATTAAAAAAAGGGGGGGGGGGAGCAGAGTGGTGGTTAGGTGGCAAGTTAACAAAATAAGTATAACCAAGCTTCAGGGACGTTTCAGAGACATCCATACGGTCCATTGGTATAGTTTTAGAAAGAATTCCTAGGGTAGACAGAGCAAGCAGGGCACACACACTCATATACACTCAGGAACATTCACTTCTCTTCTGCAGTTCATTTTATTTTACCTATTTGTCTCCTTGTGGTGAATAAATAAATACCTCAACATTTGACAGTAATGCGGATGGACAGAAACTCCTTTTTTTTTTTTATCCTCACCTGAGGATATTTTTTCCCATTGATTTTTTTAGACAGAGTGGAGGGGAGGGAGGAGGGAGGAGAAGGAGGGAGGGAGAAAGGAAAGGAAGGAGGGAGAGGGAGAGAGAGAGAGAGAGAGAGGGACATCGATGTGAGAGACACATTGATTGGCTGCCTCCCACACACGCCCCAACTGGGACCAGGGATGGGGTTTGCGCCTGAAACCAAGGTGCATGGCCTTGACTGGCAATGGCACCTGAGTTCCTTCAGTCTGAGGGCCAACGCTCTAACCACGGAGCCAAACTGGCCAAGAAAAACATCCCCTTCTTAATGAAAGCCACCTTCTAGAAGGATGCCCGTCCTTACATTTATATATAAAAAAGTGGCAATATTAAAACTCTAACCGGTTCCCTGTCAGGTCGAGATGTCCAGCTCATGCACCTCCTGCACAGTCTGTGCCAGCCTCACTCCTACCCAGCGAGGCTTGCTGTTCCCGAGCCCTGCCAGCAGGCTCCACACCTCCGTGCCTGTCGGTGAATCTCCTCCCGCTCACTGTCAGTGTCCCTGTGGGGACCTTCCCTCACTCCAGGTGGACGTGGAGGCCTTGGTGTACCCCACGCCCCGGGGTAGAGCTCTGCCCCTCCCCATGCGGCACCCAAGGAGTCTGGGCTCCTTCCAGACAGAAATCACATCGTATACTGTTCCTCTGGTCAGGCCAGGACACTGCTAGCTCTCTGCAGGGCTCGGCTCATTGGCGAATTAGTTAAACAGAACCACCACAATGCTGTGTGCTTTGACATCTTAAAACACTGAAATCTTTGCTTTTTTTATCTACTTGATGTCGGATGACCAAGGTGAAATCTGTCATTTTATCACCGTATAACTGGTAATTTTTTAAGGACAATAATGAGGTATGGATTTGGCCCACATGATTCATCCTTGATCAAAACAAGGGTGAGCTGTCGGGTGTCTTTTCTAAATTAGTTCAAATCAGTAAAGCAGGCTATCGCTCTGCAAACAGTTGACTACTATCAAGGCTGGGGCGACTAAAGGTACTTCGTGACTGAAAAAGGATGGCAGGTCTTTCCCAAATCCCCTGCAGACGCCAAGTGAAGCGTTTCATCACCTTTGAGGGTGTGTGGGCACGACATCAGCCGTGGACATGTGACACCAGCTCTTCCGGCTCCTCTGTACCTCCAGGAACAAGGTGTTCTTCCAAACAGGCAAATGTGATGGCTAACAGTGCGAGTCAGCAATGTGTCAGGTCCCGGGCTAAGTACATCCCTGTAATACACATGTGGTCTTCCAGCAGTCCTGTGTCAGGCAGTGTGATTTTATTTATGTCACAATTAGAAACCTGTGGCACAGGAAGGGTGAGTGAGAGCCAGGAGCTGGACACAGCAGCTTGAATCTACAGGGGTTCACCCAACAGCTATCCTCCACTGCCTTCTCCAGACAGAAATTGGGACACTAATTTAGGGAAGTAGTCCAGTGATTTTTTTTTTTTAATGGCTAAGGATGACATCACTTTACCAGGCTGCAAACTACAGACAGAGAGAGAAAGGGAGGAAAGAGAGAGACACAGGAGAGAGAGAGAGAGAGAGAGAGAGAGAGAGAGAGAGAGAGAGAGAGAGAGAGAGAGAGACTCCCAAAGGAAATGAAGAGAAGCAAAGACCTTTGGCCACACACACACACACACACACACACAGTATCTCTAGAAATACTTAAACTGCATTCAAATCCAGCAACTTATGAAATCAGTGTGACACTGGGTGCTGGGGTGGATGTGATGGTCAATAGAGTCTTTCCTGTTCCAGTCTTTAGAACTCTGTGGTTAAGGCAGTAAGGCCCCTGCTGACAGCAGCCCACCTCCCATCAGCGGGATCCTGAGCACCTGGGGGATGGGGAGCTCGAGGACCCAGGAGCCTGTCCCCCTCCAGTTCTCCACAGGAATCTGCAATGTCACGTGCTCCAGCTGGGCCACAGTGAAGAGGCCCTTTCAGAGGACACTGCAGGTGCGGAAGGCCTTCCTTCAGCTCTCAGGGTGAAGTGTAGACATGGCCAGGTTTCACCATCCCGGACAGGATGCTCTGGTTGCGGGGGGAGCCAGAGGACCCTGTCCAGGAGCCAAACCAAGTGTGCGTGTCACCGGGCAAGCAGGGAGAGCAGGGCCAAGCTGCGGAGTCAGACAGACCTTGGGAGGAAGTGCAGCCCCTGCTGGGGGTGGAGCTCCGAGTCCCGTGGGCCTTGCCCTTGGGGCACCACCAGCTCATGACTTAGGGCTCTTCCTTGGTCTGTCACATGGGCACTGTGATGCCTCACCGTGCTGCGAGGGGGTGGGGACAAATGAGATCACGTGTGCCCGTGACGTACGTACACTTTTGGTTCTGGCACTAATTGACTATTCACCACCTATTAGGCAGTATCATCATCATAAAAAATGTATCAGTTTTCTGTTATAATGATGCAATATTGAGAAATATAAAGAGACCCATGCCTGGTACAGTAGGAACTAAAAAAATTACTGTGATGATGATTGACATTAAATGACAGCGAGTCAGAAAGCACCTGTCAGGTGCTCTGTCGATGCTGACCTGGGCAGAGGAAAGTGTGGTAGTGACTCTGGAACAGGTCCCTGCCTTCCCCATCTTCTCCCACACCCAGGGGGCCAATGGCTTACCCCGGGCAAATGCGGGTTATAGAGCAAGTGAGAGAGCAGAATGAAGAGAGCTCCCCAAAACAAGACATGACTAGAGACGGGATGGAGAGGCGATGGCATGGCTGGGTCTGAGGGACATCTGTTTTTAGTGCCCAAAAGAACAGGCTCCCCCTGACCTGGCCGGACTGATACACACAGAGGTAATGAACGCCCTCTCTGCTTCTCTCCCGGTCCTGTGGAGTTCACAGACCAGGTTCACTTTCCTAAGCAGCTAGTTTTGTTTTTTGTTTTATTGTTAAATATTTTTTTTTATTAAATTGATTGGGGTAACATTGATCAACATGAACATGTAGGTTTCAGGTGTGAGTTTCTCTGTTATCAGATCTGTCTATTGCACCGTGTGCTCACCTCCCAGAGTCCAATCTCCTGAGCAGTCACTTGGAAACTTTTATTGCTCTTGTTTTGTCTGCCACTTAAATGCCACCCTTTCCAAAGATGAGGAAAAGGCTCCCAGCAATTTGGAAGGAGGCTTACTTTTAATGTCATGGTAATGGTCTAAATTTTAAACAACAGAGAAAGAACCTCCCTCCCCTTGAAATCTGAAGCTGACTAATTCTAGGCTTTTCTATGAATGTTTAAAGTCTTCTTGCTTTCCTTAAGGACGCCAAGCATTCAAGCCCTGACGAGGTGTTACAGGGAATGAGTGACTGGAAATGTGACCCTTCTAGGTATTGCAGACCTTTTATCATCCCATCACCCAGATTCCCAATGAGACTTGTATCCTCTCATCCCCAAAAAGTCAAAATTACCTCGTTGTCATGGGAGCGCGTTTACATCAGACACAGCGCACGCCCTGCACGGGACAGCAGCCTTCCCAAAGTCGAGATAATGTGCCTTGTAGGGCAATGTGGAATACACCGGCATGTTTCAAAATGGTTCTCTATGCAATGAAATGTAAAGGTTGTACACTAGATGTAAATCCAATTACGAACATTAAAAAAACAACAAGCAACACACACACACACACACACAAAACCCAACAAATTCCTAAACTGAGTGCTGGGAGGGAGGAGAAATACAAGGACAGTCTTGAGTCCCAGTGGATCTGCAGGTGAATTTTTCCCTTTTGTCTTCCTCGTTTCTCTTATAATCTTTAAACACTATTATGTGTCATAACCAGAAATGTGTAACTTTATACAGTCTCATCATGCTGCTGCCACCTCTCTCTGGCAGATACGGGAGCTGGCCATACTCTGAGTGAACTAGTGGGCGGCCGAGGGAGCACCCTCCGTCACTGTCCCGCATGGCCAGAACACCCTCCCCTTCCTAACTCTCCCTAACGATGCCGAATAAGCCAGCAATGTATTCCAAAATAGAAACAGGAAAGTAGGGCATGATACTGACTGACTGAACCATTGACATGTCAGATTAATCATTGATACCATCAATTTGATTCTAAAATACTCCCTGGTATAACACGCCGTGTGCCCCCCACCCACAGTCAGATCTTCTCCTGTCACCTCATGTGAGGGCCCCCTTCTCCCCCCACCCCCAGCCCTCTGGCAACCACCACTCTGCTGTTTGTGTTCTTCAGTTTCTGTCTTCTATCCCATATATGAGTGAAATCATATGGTTCTTCCAATCAATTTAATAAATAAAATTTAGAAAAATAAAGTGTAAAATACTCTCTGCTGTGGGAAAATCCAAGATGGGAGGTCAGCAGCTACCGTACAGATAGCAGGAGGTTACGCCCGGAGGCCCCTTCCTGTCATGCAGGTCATTCTTCCCACACACATCTCTGACACCTGCATGAACCTGGGGCTGTGCTGGAGGCTGGGGGACAGCGATGCATTAAGTCAGACCCTTGCCCTTAAGGAGTTTGCATCATAACCAGCTCTGGCTGCTCTCACCTGGATGGAAGTACCCAGAAGATCTCTTGGGGTTTGCTACCTACCCCAGACTGCATCAGCCAGTGACCAGTTAATGTGCGGTGACCAGCACAGCTGGGCTGCACGTGGGGTGCTGAGTTCAAGCTCAGACTCTGACACTGTGTGACCCTAGGCAAACCCCTCTGCCACTCAGAGCATCTGTTTCCCCAGATGACAGTCAGGAGGTGACTAAGCTGAATATTAGCTCGAGGCTCCATTTTTCTATGGGGTGACAGGCTCATTTGTACTCAGGGTTTCCAGGTACTTCAAACTAACCTATAAACAGAGACTTCAGACAATAATGTATTATATATTTGAAAGTCACTAAGAGAACTGATGTTAAAAGTTCTCAAGAAAAAAATACTTTCTAAGTATGTGAGGTAACAGATGTTAAATAAACTAATGGTGGCCATCATTTTGCAATATATACCTATATCCCATCATTGTGTTGTGCACATTGGACTAATACAATCTACCGTATTTTCTGGCGTATAAGACCACTTTTCAACCCAGGAAAATCTTCTCAAAAGTCGGGGGTCATCAATGGAGCCGGACGGAGACCGCAAGTGTCTCCGGTCGGCTCCTTTTCGTGCTGCATACTGTCTCCGTCCGGACTTTTTAACCCAGGAAAATCTTCTCAAACGTTGGGGGTTGCCTTATACGTCCAGTCGTCTTATATGCTGGAAAATACGGTATATCTCATTATAACGCATTAAAACTGGGGGAGGGGCAGAATCCATAGAACATGGTAAGAACACAGTCCTGCCCCCAAAAGCAAAACCTACCTACCCAGTGGGAAAGGGATACAGGGAGTCGGTGACGGATCTGCATGGGAAAGTTTTAGTGCCAGGACAATCCTGAGTTCAAATCCTGCCACTGCTTTGCGGTTCAGTGTGTGACTTGGAGTGAGTGACTCAACTCTGCAAGTGTCAGCCTCCTCTTGTCAAAGGTGTATCTCTCTTGTCTAACTCACACGGTTGAAGGCGAAAGGAGGCCACAAGGGCACCACTTCAAGCACACACAGGGTTCCCAGTAAAATCCCCCCAAATTACAATGATGGCTCGCAGAATACTGTCCACCGGAAGCCCCTGCTGAGACAGTCCTTGCTCACTTTTCTACTCCCAGCACCTGGCATAGGTCAGTCACATAGAAGATGCTCAGTAAATAAATAACTGTTAGCTCTGATTAGCTCCTGCTGATTAGAAGCTCTGATGGGCAATTATGTATCTATAATTAATTAAACACAAGAATGCAGTTGGTTGTTACCTTATAAATACAGTTTGTCTGGAGGGACGATCTTGCCAATGCAAGGGTAGATGGTGCTGGAAAGGTCACCAACGCCTGATGCACCAGCCTCCCACACAGCATCCAAGATCAGCGGAGGCAAAGCCAAGTGCGCGAGTCAGGGCCCAGCAATGCAGGCAGGGACGGCTGTCCCCGCCACTGTCCTGACGGAGCTCTTCAGCCACTGAACAAGCAGTTCAGAGGTCCTGGGAGTGACTCTGCAGTGCGCTTGGGCAGAGAGGCAAGCAGAGCCCACACCAGGGGCAGACAGTGTGAGGACCTGTGCTCCAGGAAGTGCTCTAAGTAGCAAGTGAAAGGAGATCAACGCAGGGAACCAGCAAAGCCCACCAACTGCCCAATACAAGAGCCACGGGCCGGTGTCCCAGAGCAAGGTCCCAGCACAGCAGCGGGAAAAGTCAGCCTTCATTTAGGCAGGTGCCCCCCCACACACACAAACACACATTCATTACACACATACATGCATGCACACATACATACTTGCACAGGCATGCACACGCACATACAGATATTCATGCATAGCCATGCATAAACACATACATACAGGCATACACACAGAGACATGCAATTCACACATGCACAGAGACACACATGTGTGCACACAGAAGACGTCTGTGTGCATGCACTCGAACACGCATGAACACACATGCATAAACATATATAGACATGTGAGCACACATGTACATGTGTCCACACTCACATACAGGCACTCCAAGGAGACAGACGTGACTCTACTATAACAAGGCCCCCTTTGGGTCCCAGGGAACAAATGGTTGTGATCCATTTACTACGATGAGGAGGGGTGACGTGGCGACGCCCCGAAACTGGGTCAGGCACCAATTGGTAGTCAGCTCCACAGACCCGGCCGATTTAATGAGGAGACACGGACAGAGGATGGAAACAGTGCTCAAGAGAGTGTCCCAGACGCCGCAATCAGGCAGCGGGGCCCAGCAAAGAGCATCTCTCTCAGACAGCATTCGGAACGCCTGGCATAGCAGGTCAGCTGCGGTAACCGGGCAGGAATTAAAAACAAACTTGGAATCTGATGGAGATCCTGACCTGAGTATAAAGTACAGAAGCAGTGAACAAGTACAGAGCTGCTGCCGCCGGGCGGGACATGAAGCAGCTGGCATTTGCGACCTAAAGCTTGTGTCACAGAAGCCAGGCCCCTTCGCCCAGATCCCTGCACCACCATTCCCAGCCGCGGTGTCCGGGCAGGGTGGCATCCCAGCCCCTGCACACAGACCGAAAGATGGAGAGGCAGGGCGGGTAAATCAGTGCCTACTCCCTCCACGGCCAAGGGCGCCCGGCAGCAGCTGGCCGCCTGGAGTCTTCCTAGAGAGGCAGGATTGCCGCCTGGACAAGGCCCCTCCCAGAGCCACCTTCTGCTCCCATCTTAGGGCACCTCCTGTGGGGCGACCACAGGCTGCAGGGCCTGGAAAGGGTTGGCCCAGCTTTGTTCCGACAGCCCCGCTGGCGGCCTCCTGGGGAGCCCAGAGCCACAGCCGGGTCCCTGGCACCGCTGGCAGCCCTGGGAGTGAGCCGCTGCGAGGAGACACACACCCACTGCTAATGAGTTCCTCACAGACATAAGCCAGGGAGGTAAGTGTGGGCACCGCTGCCAAGCAGGCCAAACAGAGACACAGCCAGGCAGAGCCGCAGCCTACCTGGGCCCCCAAAGGCTCCCCGCACCCCAGGGGGGACTCCGAACTATTTGCTTCCCCTGGAACCAGTGGCATCTCCTCCTTCCCCGCCTCCTGGCCTCCTTAAAGAGAAAGCACAGGCAAAGCTATGTACATTTCTACTAGGCAACTGCCATCATCTAGTACGCTCATCTCTGTTTTCCAGAGCATTTTAACATAAAAAGTGTAAAAAGAGACAGATTTTCAGGATAAAAAACTTGGCAACCTAATGCGCACACATGGGGCGGGGGGGAGCATGCATACATTTGCTTTAGAACGTCGGACACCACGTACTGGTACATTCATTTTATATTATTTTGCTGAGATTTGTGAAGTAGCCAAGACAGTGCACTCTGGGGCCCGTGTGAATCTGAATTCCACCTCCCGGAGCTACTGGCTGGATAACCGTATTCATACGAGTTCCCTATTCTGTGCACTTCCATCTCCTCCTCTCTAAAGTGGAGACTGAAATGGTGGCCCCCTCACGGGATGCTGGTGAAAATGAAATGTTAATTCACGTAACGCATTCAGCATATGGCGAGCCCCCCCTAGCCCCCCCCCCACCTCCTCACGTGAGGTTCTGGTCTGTGTTCAGCAGACTGAGCTTCAATGTCCGCCTTACAATGCGAGATTACAACCTGCGTATAATCGCCGCGTTTGAAAAGCTAATAACCCAGAGGTATGCAGTCCCAAGTGGAAATGACTCAATGCGATTTCACTGGCTGGAAATTCAGAATATTTACAGAAACCAACAGGCTCCCGGGCCTTCCCCAGCAGTTTCTCCTGCCCTCTCTTCCAGAAAGGAGAAGATGGCTCATGTCCAAGTATCTTTACATTTACAAAAAAGACAAACGTATTTTTAAATATCGCATGAAACATTGCTTCCGTCGATCACTGCGTTTTTTGGTCCTCTTACATTATGGACCTGGAGTGACTCACACAGCATCCTACCCCTGGCCCTGGCGAGGAGGGAGGCCCTCCTCTTTCCCAGCATGCCTGGAGCAGGGCCTCTCCCCCTGTGATGGGCAAGGTACCCGGAGACCGTGTCAACATGTAGGTTCTGCCCCAGCAGGTCTAGGGCAGGGGCTGAGGGCCAGCGTAAGGAGCGAGTGCCCTGGAGATAGCTATGCTGCGGCCCAAGGCTTTGGGCGCTAGGGAGAGGAAGATACCCGAATTTCATCTTGGAGTGTCTCTTTGATGTCATGGTGGCTTTCTGACAACCTGGAAACTTTCATTATTCATGGGAGCCGCTGTTGACCCAAAGGCAAGGAACGTTTGTTGTTCTGTTTTGTTCTAAATCAAACACATCGGAAAAAAGCAAATAGCCACTGACTCCAGGGGACTGCCCTTAGGGGAGTTCACTTAGCTTTCTCTTCCCCTTGTTTTCTGTGCCCAAGCTGTGGAAGCAGGTCCAGGGATGTCACAGGGGACAGGGCTGGGCATGGGTTAGCACTGCAAAAACACCCATTCTCCAAGAGGGCGGAGTTGCTGAGAAGGGAAACCAAACAGGCCTGGTCAATATACCGGAAATCATTCTTTCCCGGCCCTTCAGTAAAAACCCAGGGCGGAGTAAGAGCCCAGAGCTTTGGACCTAGGAAGCTGGGTTTCAGAGGAAGGTCCCATCACTGACTAGCTGTGTGACCACAGGCCAGTGACTTAACCTCTCTGGACTGTGGTGTGTACTTTATGGGATTATTGCTGTGAGGTCATTCCTATGCACCTAAGACACATGAAAAATAACATTGATCTCCCAAAGTTCCCAAAAGCACCCAAGAAGTCAAGCATCAATAAGAAATTCACATGGAGGTACCTGTGTTTGCGACTGTCCCTCCTAGCTCCCAGTCCAATTCTCAGAGTGTGTGTGTATATGCATTCAAACAGTGTTTTTCTTACAAACCTTTCCTAGATATTGTACAGAGCACTGTACAAATAATTAGGAAAATCATCTTCTATTCTTGGGTAGTTAATATTTTTTATTAACATGTGTGGGAAGCCTGGCTGGAATGGCTCAGTGGTTGAGCATCGACCTATGAACCAAGAGGTCACGTTCGATTCCCTGTCAGGGCACACGCCCAGCTTGTGGGGTCGATCCAAAATAGGGGTTGTACAGGAGGCAGTCGATCCATGATTGTCTCTCATCATTGATGTTTCTATCTCTCTCTCCCTCTCTTTTCCTCTCTGAAATCAATAAAAATATATTTTTTTTAAAAAGTGCATTGGAATAGCTTTGTGAAGTGAGGCAGGCATCCCTAAGCACACAGCTTCCCATTCCCCTCTGGCATCCTGCGCCCTCGAGCCCCAAGCACTGTGTCCTACACAGGTGGGTGCTGGCAGGTCGGAGCAGATGCATTCCCCAGAAGGGAAAGCTCGCTTGTCTGGCAGTACTCTCATCTCTCCACCGTTTGGGGTGTGCATCGCCAGGCTGATCCGCCAGCCAGACCAGACTCAAGGGACAAGGAAAAGGGGGCTGAGAGAAATGGCGACGTGACATGCCTTTCATTTTCACCAGGGTAGGGGCAGAGGACCAGATAAGCTCACTTGTCTCTGAAAACGACACAGCCACTCAGGCCGAGGATTATAGCAAGCCACGTGAGACAGTGGCCTCTCAGACGCCACTGTCCAAAAGCCCTTGTGAGGGGGACCCTCATCAGATCCTGCCATCTGCGCCCCCGCCCATGTCAACAAGCCCCCCTGCACACACTCAGGCACGGCTGCCAATCTCCCTCTTCGGGACACTATTGCTGCAGGCTGAGGGCCACTGCAAAGAACCTTCTCCCGTCGGCGATTTATCTGTCTGAACAGGATTTATGATGATCCCTTGGCAAGGATCTTTGAATCACTGGCTCTCACAGGATAGCAAAAGAGTATTTCAGGGGAATCCACCTCTAACGAGCAACACATCCCCCAAGACTTATCTGTTTTGATGAAACAGACATTGTTGCCCTAGTCAGTTTGGCTCAGTGGATAGAGCATTGGCCCACGGACTGAAGGGTCCCAGGTTCAAGTCAGGTCAAGGGCATGTACCTCAGATGCAGGCTCCCCGGCCCTGTTCGGGGTATATGCAAGAGGAAACCAGTCTATCTGTCTCCCTCACATCGATGTTTCTCCCTGTCTCTCCCTTTCCTTTCCACTCCTTCTAAAAATCCATGTTAAGAATATCCTTGAAATATCCTGGGGTGAGGATTTTTAAAAAGGAGAAGAAAGAAACATCCACTGCAAAGCCAGTGTAGACAACCTGGCCTCGAATGGACCAGCTCTATCCCAGAGAGCTGTGTGGCCTTGGAGCAGTTGCTTCACGTCTCTGAGCAAGCTGTCTCACCTAGGAAATGGAAGTGATAAGGTCTTGTTGACACTCTCACGAAGGCTGCCTTGCTGCTGTGAAGGGCCCCTAGTGTCATCGAGTCCTGTTCCCAGTATATCCCACACCTGGCTTATGGGTGGGGCTTGATCCCCAGCCCCTGTTCTTTTCGGTAAAGGACTGGCCCACTGCCTGCGCTCTGCCTTTGGGGAGTTCCCACGTCGCTGGTGGCAGGCAGCATGGGACGAAGGTGCCTATGCCTCTGAGAGCCTGCCAAGGAGCTGCCTCCCGCCTGGAGGAGCAGTGATTGCATTTCCGTTGGAAGCGCACAAACCCTCCCTTCCCACTCCAGCACTTGTTAAGCACAAATTTTGTTTGTACCAATTCTAGGCAATTTTCTTTGATTTATTGCCTACAAACCCGTCTTCCAATTCCTGCATCCCCGCTTGTAAGGCAGGGGTTGCTCTGTTCTCTTTTGAGGACCAAAGAGAACACCCTCCGCGCCCGGGCTCTCGGAGCCCCTCTCCACCTGGAGAAGCCGTCAATCACTCCACTGGGGCTCCCAGGACCTCAGGGCGGGTGCCGACAAGAATAGCTCCTGCCCAGCCAGCCCATCCTGGGAGCCTGTGCTATTTGCAATCATACAGACGCGGGAAATCTCTGGTTAACCCGCTTCTGCAAGGGGCAACGAAGACTCCAGAGAGTCTGAGCAGCCCCCGCAAGAGCCATCTAGGGAGCGTCGGGGGCACAAATGAAACCCAAACCTGCCCGGCTGCATATTCCCGAGCTGTCTACTGCCCCACATCGTTTCTAAGTAGAAAAAAGAAACAATAAACTGAGGGCTCTCGTTCCTTAGCGAACACTCCGCGCCGAAGTCTCTTAAGAAGTGAGACGCCCTCCGATGTGCCTACCCACCCTACCATTCCAACACGCGAACTCTCTAAATGTCCGTTTTCTTCACTGAGGAAAAAAATGGGCATCGGCATCTTTATGGATGATCTCACCCGGATAACATGGGATGACGGCGCGAAGAGCTTGGCGTCACTGCCACAGCTCAGGGCACGTGTGTCTTCTGTTCTCAGCTCCGGAAAACAAACATTTATTACCAGGCTCCTGTGGCAGAAAGGTGTGAACTTAATGTAAAGAGAATAATTAACAACAGAAACAGTCTAATTAAAAGTGGCACCCTCACGCAAAAACGTGACAGCAACTGAGAAAAGGAAAAATAAAATTAGCTAATGCTACATCTCCCCCCCGCCTCCTCCTCCCAACCCGCCCAGGTATCCTGACAGGGTCCCTGTAGTCAAGTCAGTGAGAAAGTGAATTACCAGGTCCCTTAAAAGAAGCTGTACAGGCTTTACCACCAACACAAGAGATGCCTAAAGGAGGAAATCCTTTTAAATTAAATACTGTCCTTACAAGGCTGAAGAACCCAGCAATATCGAGCATCCCAAACATGTGACGGGCTGTGTGAGATGGCGAACATGGAATCATTCCCGAGTCTATTCATCCCCAAGACTATCTATCTCGACCACATCCTCTCTCTTCCTGTCAAGGATAGAGCAGACTTTTTTTCAGTATTTTCGGTCCCATGTATGTGAGACACACATCTGTCTGCAGGATCCCTGTGCTTGACACCGCGCTGACTCCGCCCTCAGATCAGGAAACACGGAGACGGTCACTTGTTCCTGAAGCAAAAGGTGGCAGTTACACGGATCCCCAGTTTCCCCGACGACAATCGCTTGCTCTAGCCACGGCCGTCCCACCCTAAGGTGACCCATCCTCGGTGAAAGCCAGTGACGGTGTCTTCTGGGCAGGCTTCCAGAAACTTCTTTCATGTGCATATGTCCTGATAGTCTATAAAAGCCAAAGCCACGTCCCTGACACCGGTGGCGGAATCTAGGGCGCTAAATGCGAGGTGGTGTTGGTGTACAAGACTTGACAGTTGCCTGCCCCAGCTCTGCTGTCTGCACGGGTGGAAAAACAATCCCCAGGTCCTTACTGGTGAGGAGATAGGCATGTGCTCACTGAGCACCAAACCTTCTGCCTTCTGCTCGCGACGTGGGATGCCTCAGCGTTCCTGCTGGCAGCAGGCACGTTTAACATATGAGTGGTCACGGCACATCTCAGCACCCGCATCAGGGAAAACACAGCTGAGCCCCTCACAGAGGCATGGGGCATCCTCAGAGGAAGCCATGGACTCCCACACAGAAACACTGCTGATCAACACCCCCCCCAGCACACTGCGAGACTGATCGTGTTTTTCAGAACTTCCCAGAAACTTCAATTTTTAAAAAATATATTTTTATTGACTTCAGAGAGGAAAGGAGAGGGAATGAAACATAGAAACATCAATGATGAGAGAGAATCATTGATCGGCTGCGTGCTGCACACCCTCTAGTGGGGATGGAGCCCACAACCAGGGCACGTGCCCGGACCGGGAATGGAACCATGTCCTCCTGGTTCATAGGTCGATATTCAACCCTGAGCCACGCTGACAGGGCAGAACATTCCAGAACTTTATAGGATGCCATTCTCAATCTCAAAATACAAGGAATTCTAATCGGAGAGGCATTGGGGTCGATGAGTCATCCATCAAGCATTTACCAGGCGCTGCTTTTTGCTGAACTTTGCACTGGACATGGTGGGATAGGGCAGGCAAGAAGCAAAAGGGTCCTGTGTTGGGATCCCTGAACCACTTACTCTGACTGATTCCAGATCCCCCAGCGCAAGGGAGAAGACGGAAGACACAAAGCGGAACTAAGAGTCATTTGGAGAGTGTAGGGCAGAAGCTTCCCTAGAACCAGGGCTACCGACTGCCTGCCATGACCACCCAGCTGAGCTTCATCTCCACGCTTCACCTCACATCCACAATGAACAAGATTTACGTGCAAAGTGTCGCCACCCCAGCCTGGATTGCCTCTGCTTACTCCCAGACGAGGAGTGGTCTGAGTCATAAGTCAGAGTCCTTAACCTTAGGAATTTTGACAAAGCCTTTCACGTGCAGGGACTTTGTGAAATTCATCCAGGTAGCAACTCTTTTTTAAAAATATATTTTTATTGATTTCAGAGAGGGAGGGAAAGGGAGAGAGAGAAACACCAGTGATATGAGGCAATCGTGGATCAGCTGCTTCCTACACCCCGCCCCCCTACACTGCGTGGTCGAGCCCACAACCTAAGCATGTGCCCTCCCTCACTGGAAATCAAACCGTGACCTCCTGGTTCATAGTCAACGCTCAACCACTGAGCCACACCAGCCGGCCAATGTAGCAACTCTTAACCAGCATGGACTATGTCATACACCTGTACACAGCATATACAACAGATCACCTCATCTACACGAACTTTACAAATTTAATTAGCGATGATTATTAGAGAAAAGGTGGGAAGGAACTCCTGCTCTAGAATCACTGGTCAAGAAAAGCCTCTCCAACAAACATGTTTAAAGGATGGGAAGCCTTGAAGGACAGGAGCCAGTGATGAGAAAAGAAGGAGTATTTTTAAGTATGTCCATGTTTTCACTACAGTGGTTTGCTTTGAATTTTCTCATGGAGCAAACATTGCTTCCACCCCTCCCTGCAGATGTCGTCTGAAAAGCATCTGCACGGGTATTTATGTGTCTGCTTTTACTTTGATTCTTGTCATGAAAGTCATCGTAACTGGGTCCACATGCCTGTATGGATGTCCATGTGTGTTTTCCAATCAGCTGTGTGTTTCCCAGATTCTGCGATTGGCTTCTGAGGCTTAACCTCCTTAGCGTGGCCGCAAAATGGAAAGCCCCTTCACACCAGGTGTCTCTCATCTTTCTTCCTTCAACGCAGCCCTCTGCCCTGCAGCGTGCACGCTCTGGTCACACCAGATCAATCTCATTCCTTCCACACACCGGGTGTGTGCGTGTGCTTCTGTCACTCGCACAGCACATGCTCTCAAAGGTCCTGAAACGACCTGCTTTCCCTTACTCGCTGGGCAAATTATACCTCAGACCCTAAAATCCCTCTCCCTCCTCCAGCTCTTCCTGCCTGACTCAGCAAGGGAAATCCACAGATCGATGTCCCGAAAACCTCTGGTCCCTTCTGTGTAATGCCCACCTCACATTGCATTATGGTCACCAATACAGTTCTTGGGTTTCATTGTGTGATGTTCTTCTGATTACCGGGTAATGCATACGCAAGGTCAAAATTTTGGGAAATAAATGGTATAAGTGAGAAAATAAATATTCCTGGCCATTCTCCCCCACCCCCCTATTTTTAAACAATAGATATTGTTCTTCTGTCATACCCGGCTTCATGATACCCTGAGTGTGCATAACCATAAAACGTTCTTTGGGAACCCTGCTTCTAATAGTAGCGTAATTGCCTGTCAGGATGGACAAGGAGTGCTATACCCATTCATGCCCTTACTATTGAGCTACTCAATAGTTTAAAGTTTTTTTAAAGTTTTCCTATTATAAATAACAATGCAACAAATTTGATGGCGCATTAATCTCTGTCCACATACCTGTTTATTCTCTTAGAATAGAAGTGAAATCGCTGGGTCCAAATAGGTGAGATTTTAAACCTCTATGTATATATGCAGATTATTTTCCAAAAAAAGATGTTTTAATTAGCATGTCCACCAGCGTGATAATGTCATGTCCATGACACCCCTCCTCCCATCATAATCATCCCTTCCCCCGAAGATTTTTTTTAAAAGGGACCAATGCATTTTGCTTGGATTTCTCTCTTTGAGTACTAACACAGCTGCATTCTTCATGTGAGTATGTATACATGTGAGTATGTATACATGTGAATATGTGTTCATGTGAGTGTGTTACACGTGTGTGTGTGTGTGTGTTTACAGTCATGTACAAATCAGAATTGTATGGCTAGGGCTGTACCCTATTTTCCATTGGGTGGTGTTACTTTTCTTATCTATTTGTCAGAGTTCTTCATTCACATACTAAAATACTTCTGTAGGTCACATTTGTTTTGAGTATCTCCCAGATTTGCTCTTTTGTCATAATTTCGCGTATGGCATTTTTGAGGTGCAAAGGTGGGCAGGTTAACTCGTCCATCCTTTTCTCTGTGTTCTGGTTCCTCTGTGGCTGTTTGTTCCCATGCCTGGCTCCCTGACGCACTACGACCTCCATGCAGACAAGCATTCATGTTCTTCTTCTTTGCGTGGCCGGCATTTGAGAAAATGGCAATCCTTAGAAAACAGTCACCGCATGGTAATACTTGCCAGACTTCATTGTATTGTATTCCCTTAGGAAAAATCAGGTCTTAAACGATGTGCTTTTACACATTAGAATGCACATATTTAGAATGTGTACATACTGAATATACTTAATACTGAAAAATACTGCAAATGTATACTTCTCTATATTTAGTATTTTAGTGTTTCTTAAATATTTAAATTGATCTCCCAAACCACATATTCTGAAAATTGGTATAAAAATGTCATGGTCTTCCAAGGACGAACTATTCCATGTAATGGTGATGACAGACTAGCTCACGCAAGATTGGTAGGGAGGTCTGGCCAGTGTGGCTGGTGGTTAAGCATGGACCTCTAAACCAGGAGGTCATGGTTCGATTCCCACTCATGTAGTCATTCATTCATGAATTCATTTGAATTGCAATGCCCAATTAAAGTCAGAGCGCACAGTGAGCCATGTAATACATTCTGGCACCATGAAGGTCTGAGTTCAAGTGTGACGGGCTGTTAGGGGACAGTCATCCCAGGAAAATGAGAACCTTGTGTCACTCCTTTCCACTCAAACCACATGGGCAATGGAATCATAGCTGAGCCAGGCTTCTCTTTATACAAATATTCTGACAAGTCAATGACAGACAAAGGGAAGACAGAATTGACTGTTAATATCCTGAGACTCCTTGTAAAGGATGGGAGCATTGGGCATCATAGTGGCTGACACTACAGAAGGAGAAATCACCAACCTATGTGGCCCCACCCTATGTGGGAATCACACACCATCACCAGGAAGTAGTCTTAGCAATGAGTGAAATAAACAAATAGAAACAGCGAACCCGAATCTGATGGAGACTCCCATTTGAGATCCAATTCCAGACCATGGAGAGCACAGAGGGAAGCCCTGTAGCCATGGTTCTCCATCGGAAGCAATTTTAGCCCCTTAGGGGACATGTGGCCATGTCTGGAGACATTTCTGGTTGTCACAACTGGTTGGCTTTGAGTGAGTAGAAACCAGAGATCCTATAATGCATAGGACAACCTCATAACAAAAAAGTGTCCTGCTCAAAACATCAATAGTGCTGAGGCTGAAAATCCCTGGATTAAAATAAATGATTCCATCTTTTTCAATGACAGGGTATGATAGGAGCACTTATAGATCAAAGGAAACTTCAAAGTCCAACCCGAAGATACAGAGAGAAAACAGAAAACAGGCCCTTGGCTTGGTGCCACCTGCTCCCTGGAGGGTGGCATAGATTAAGGTGCTCGCCTTACAATAATGCATTCAGTTGCACAACTGTTTTCATTTTCTGTATCAAAGTGAACAAGAACCCAGTTTAAAATAATATTAGCAAATATTAAATATAAAACCAAAAGCCTCTCTTTCCTCACTTGGGCTAGAACTTAATTAGCTTATAGCTATTGAATTAAAACAAAGTATTACTGATTATCCAAGTGTATCATTTTTTCCTGTATGTTTTACAGGTGCACACAAAATTACTTCTAAACTTGCCCATCCCTGTTGCTTATTGGCCGGGGATGACCCACAGCACAGAGGTTAAAGTAAAATAAAGCAGCATTGCAGCCCTAGCTGGCCTGTCTCAGTGGATAGAGTGTCAGCCCAAGGAACGAAGGGTCCCAGGTTCAATTCTGGTCAAGGACAGGTACCTCAGTTACAGGCTCCATCCCCAGCCCTGGTTGGGAACATGTGTAGGAGGCAACCAATCAATGTGTCTCTCTCACATCGATGTTCCCTTTCTATCTGTCTCGCCCTAAAATATATCCTTGGGTGAGGGTTAACAACAAAAAATATTTTTAAAGTACCGGTGCGGAATAATTCGGCATAGGTGACCCGAGAGGTCACCCACCCCCTCCCACCCTAGTCAACTCACTCCTGTTCTCTGAGCTTGCGGTCCCCCCCACCCCCACTATAAAATAAGATTAGTTACTAGGCCTTCTTAGTTGGGATTGCTGGGAGTATTAGCCACACAATGCATATAAGTCGATTCTGAAGTAGCTCTTTTGCAAAATTAAGTGATTAATTGCTGTTTGTCGAGTGCTGCACATGTGCAGGGACCATTCCTTAGAGGCAGGGCACCCGGTGGGGCATGCCGTCTCCATCCTTTCCTCTTTCAAAGGAAGGCCTCCGGCTCTATCATCCACTCCGTTCTGTTTCGTTACTAAAACCCATCACTCCAAGGCACTACGCTCCCTCCCACTTTAAAATGAAGGAACTAAAGGTCCGAAAACAGGAATGCACATCCATGTTACATGGATGTTACATGCCTCGGAACATCCTCTGGGCATCTGCCGATTACCAAGTCCTCAGCAAACAACTTTCCATCCGCTGCCTCCTTTAATGCTCAAAACTGCCGTGTGAAAGGGAGGTACTATCATTACGCCCTTTTTCAGATGTGAAAAGCGCGTCTCCCAGATCATCTTTCCCTTTCTCAAAAGCCTCGCAGCTGGTAAACGTCAAAACCAAGATGCCGCTGAACCAGCTTTAACTAGGGGCCTGCCGTCTAATTTAAAAGCCAATGGGTCTCGTCCGTCCTGCTATTTTGATGCTGCTTTTAAGAGACCAAACTATTACCTTCCTGGTGGAACCATTACCTGGTTTAAAGGCAGGATGTGCCTGTGACATTGATTCTAAAAAACCTCTCCTTTAAGTCTGTGAGATTTTCTCTAAAGAATTGGGGTCTGGAAGAAAAAAAAAACCTGTGTCCTCCTTTACAGAAACTGGGAAGGCGAACAACTTATAAACATCAGAATCACCTGGACAGCATCTGAAAACCAGCCCCAGGGTTTCAGATCCAGAAAGTCACAGGGTGAGCTCCCCAGAATGCACCTCTGAACACCCCTAGGTAAGACTGATCCGGGGAGCACCTTGTGAAAGTCAAGTTCAGATGCATCTCTGTGGGCTGACGTGTCCGAATGTTTATTTACCCTTTCTGCACGTCCATGGGTCTCTGCAGCGGGGGTGGGGAAACGTTTTCCTGCCAGAGGCCATTTGGATATTTTTAACATCATTCACAGGTCATACAAAACGATCAACTTACAAATCAGCCTGCTATAGTTAGTCAAACATTTAATTAACTCTCCGCGAATGCCTTAACAGGGCCCGACCAAAGGATTTCTCGGGCCTTACGCATTCCATGGGCTGGACGTTCCCCACCCTTGCATAAAGAGAGCCGCTATGAGGTAAAGAATAGCAGAGTAAGGGTGAAGGATTTCTGAAAAGGGCAAACAACGAATGTAGCATTTCTGAATCGTTCAAGAGCCTCAAAGGACCTGGAGGTTTGGTATAAATGTAGCTCCTCACAGCTCACCCCCTGCCGCCCAGGACCTGGGTTAAGGCCTTGGAAACTTCCCCCGAAACAAGGCCCTCGGGTAACCTGGGAGCAGAGGATGTGCAGCCCATCTCTTACGAAAACAAGGACCCGTCCCAGAGCCAGAGAATGCGCATGCGTATGTGCATAACCCGTGGACACAGGCAATAGCGGGGTGAAGGCCCGGGGGAGCGCAACAGGGCGGAGGGGGACCGATGGGGGCAGAAAGAGGACCTTTTGTAAAACTTTAACAGTGAAGATAAATTATAAAGAAAAAGAAAGAATTCTCGTGGTCCTTGGCCCATAAGGCCATGGTTTGGTGGAGCCTGGGCACCCCACCAAATTGTATACACTTCCATCCCACAACAGAGAGTAAGAGAGAGAACACGCCTTAGAGCTTTCTCTCCCATGGAAACATCGAAGTCAAATATTTGACTTTAGGACCTTCAGAGTGAATTTTAAATGAGAAAAATCATCTATCACTTGAGATGAAAGAAAATCCTACCCCATGCGCTCTGGAATCTTTCCATTCACAGCAGCCTCCCGGTTAGGCGTGAATTGGGAATGTCTCAGGAGAGAGGGGCCGCCATCAGATCTACTGCATTCTGTACCTGACACAGTATCGCTTCCTCCAGCAAGGGCAGCCGCACTGCCCGAGCCATTTCAATGTCTTCACCACTTTCCCTGTCCTCCGGAACCCAGGGAATTCAGTCTAATGCTTCGTGCCTCCGCTTTGGAACTATGAAGCGTCTGCTACCACAGGGACCATGCGAGTGGTTTGTGTAAGGAGCGTTTGCTGCAAGTCTGAGCGTGGTGTCATCGAGTTAACAAGTTGCAGGAAACACGTTTATGTCCTGGGCCGAAACCCGGACGTGACCGCAAGGAGGTGTGAAGCAGCAAGGAGTGGCTTATTAATGCCTATTCCCCGCCACACGCTGCTGCTGTGAGCAAATCCTGCGCTCCATGCGCTTCACACTTTACCATCCATACCAACGATGGGAGTAAAACCCCGCTGTCGGATGCGTGTGAAGAGGGGGGTTCATGCAAATGAACCGCTTTAGTAGATTGTGATGCACCCTGCTCCCTGTGACATTCTTACCAAGACTGAGAAAGTGAAATGGTAACGAATTTGTCAGTACTGTGTGCGTGGGTCTCTCCTTGGACTAGCGTCTTAAGAATCGACTAAAAAGTTTGCGGCAGCCTGTGGTCAGCCCTGGGTACAGGCCAGGTGCCTGTGCAGGAGGACTCCTCGCTGTGACCTTTATTGATGCCTTTTCCTCATTTTTAAGAGTAACTGATCCTTGTGGAAGAGCATTTTGAAAATGCAGGGGTTTAAAATAAAGTTGGCTAAGTCAATGATTGCCTAATGAAAGCCCGGATAATCTTATCACCCTCTAATACCTGCCATTAGTTACCATGCGGATTTATTTCTAATTATTTTAATCTTCTTACTTTTCTTTTCCAAAGCAGAAATGGTGGCTTGCCCAATTTTTATCATGCATCTGCAGATAAATACTACACCTCAGGTATTTTTTTTTTTTCATATTATTAAAAATATCTTCAGCTCCAGCCGGTGTGGCTCCGTTGGTTGAGTGTGGTCCCATGCACTGAAAGGGTTGCCCTTTGATTCCCAATCAGGGCTCATCCCAGGTTGTGGGCTCCCTCCCCAGTAGGGGGCCTGCAGAGGGCAGCTGATTGATATTTGCCTCTCACATGGATGTTGCTCTCTCCTTCTACCTTCCTCTCTCTAAAAATATCTTCATAAATCTAACGTATGAGTTCTCAAATTCAAGTTGTAGGAATGAACTGTTACTAAAGGTTTTTTCCCAACGGGTAGTCATTTACCATGTTTTCATGTCTGACTCCATAAGTAAAAAATGTGATGAGCATTTTTAACAGGTTTATTGAGGTACAACTTACATACCACAAGGAATCACCCAGAATATTCTGTCGTAACTCAATCTGTGTTTCTGAGCATTTCCCTCGCATAGATATTCCAGAAGTTAAACAATTGAGACACAGGGTCTGCATAGGTTCAGGTTCCAGAAGAACCCTGCCCAGAGCCCCCTGGTATTGATTTCTACTCCCATCAGCGAAGTAGGAGAGTGCTCATCTCATTCCACCCTGGTCACATGAGCAGTATTTAAGGTTCTGTCACTTTTAATGAAAAAGTCAAGATGTCATCATATAGTGCAAAGGTGGAAATTGCATTTTGGAATTTTTGTTTTCACTTCCGATGCACTTTGACTGCCGTGGTCCTTTCCTTCACGGTTAAGGTGATGTCCGATTCCTGTGGCCCTCCCTAATAGAACGCCTTGGTAATCGTTAAGGATGAAAGGGACACTGCGAGCCTTATCTAAACCAAGAGAGAGATCTGGACTCCAAGTCCGGGTTTCCAGTCAGGAGCTCTGTTACCCTAGATAAGGATTTAACCTCTCTGGGCATCATATTTCTCATCACTACAAAAAAAAAAAAATTGAAATAGAAAATGATCAGCCCTGGCCTGTGTGGCTTAGTTGGTTGGGCATCATCCCTCGCACTGAAAGGCTGCAGGTCCTGTTTTAGGTGAGGGCACATGCCCAGGTTTCAGGCTTACTCCCCAGTAGGGGGCATGCACGAGGCAGCCAATCCATGTTTTCACTCTTACATTGATGTTTCTCTCTCTCTCCCTCTCCCTTCCTGTCTCTCTAAATTCAATTAAAAAATCTTAAAAAAAAAAAAAGATGGTCAAACGAAGGATGCAGAAACGTTATCAGACAACAAATATATCTCTAGGTCACTGAGACTGGGGTTTCATTTTTAAGAAGGAATGTTACATGTAATAATGGCCACCTAAAATCACATTCTTTACACAGTCATAATTTGCTTTCAAAGAAGTGCCTGTCTGGGCATACCACACAATTTAATAACACTTTGAATAATAACAATAATAATAAACCAAGATATCTAAATGTCCTTCCACCCTCTACTTCTGAAAGCCCTTCTAAAATCTTTTTCTTAAGTCTAACAAAGAATGATAAAATTATGCATGAGTTACCCTCATGACTTATTCCATTCTCCTGAGGCGTGCTGTGATTTTATTTTATTTTTTAAATGAATGATTTGTAACTGTTAGTTAGCAGCATTTCATGTAACTTTTGGTTCAAGTAACAAATAGCATTTCGTTTTATGTATTCATTATGCCACTAAATTGCAAAGGAAAGGAGCCAATTCTAATGAATTGTAACCATAGTTCCTTTTGCGTATTACATATTAGAAGTGGATAGCACTTTAAATTATGGTACACAAAACAGCATATAATTAATTCTGAATCAAAGATAATGTATTCTTCCTAAATGCAAGTTATTTTAAACCCTCTTAATGAAGAACTGGGCATACACTGCACGGCACTGTGAAAATGTTTAGCATATGCTGTGAGAGCCAACATTTTGCATTTATTATTATATTTATTTTCAATAATAATTCATTCTTTTAAATGAACAGACAAAAAAACTTAATTACTAACATTCCGAATATGGAAAATCCATGAAAATTACAGGAAACTTTTTGGCTCTCCATACGCTGTCACTAAATAACTTTTTGATGACATGGTGAGATTGCAATTTGCACGAGAATGAGAAAAAATGGAAAAGACTGTTACTTTGAAATCACAGAACATATGCACAATGAATTTTAAAATGTAGATATGGAGATAAACATTTCTATTCTGAAAACCGACATGTTCTCAGTTTCTATGGAATAGCAAAGCTTAACTGCAGACCTTAAATTCTACCTGATGTAGCATTGGGTTTACAACTCCCTTGCTGACATGGTACTTCTGCTTTTAAAAGAATGTATCCTGGCCTGGCTGGCAAGGCTCAGTGGTTGAGCATCAACCTATGAACTAGGAGTTCACAGTTCGATTCCTGGTCAGGGCATATGCCCGGGTTTTGGGCTCAATCCTCAGTTGGAGGAGTTCAGGAGGCAGCCAATTAATGATTCTCTCTCATCATTGATGTTTCTATCTCTCCCTCTTCATTCCTCTCTGAAATCAATAAAAACATATTTTTAAAAATAAAAGTAAATAAAATACCATATCCTGAAGGTTCTACATTCTTACAATGGCAGCATCTAATTGCGCATGAGCTCTATGCCTCATTCTAGCTCTAGACATTATGACCACCACTTAGAGGCCTGATGCATGAAATCCAAGCATGGGGAGGCCTGGCTAGCGATCAGGGCCAATCTGTGGGGCAATTGGGGGAGGGGAGCCCACTGGCACCCACCTTGGCTGGCCTGGGGCCTGCAGGCTGGGGGCAGCTCCTGCGCTGAGCATCTGCCCCCTGGTGGTCAGTGCGCATCATAGCAAGTAATCATTCTGCTGTTTGGTTGATTTGCATGTTAGGCTTTTATTATATAGGATGGTCACCAATACCACCATGACCACCATCAATCTAACAATGACTCTTGGACCAAACACTTCTTAGCCTTATTCTTCCAATCTCCACCATGACGATGCCGACTGTCCCTTTAAACCAGCCATATGATCAGGACAAACCATCCCTCGTCTTTAATCCTTAGAGCTCTCAGCTATAAAATGGCTATGCTATGGACCTTCTTATTTCCAATAAACCTGCCATCCCCACCCCTCCACCCCCACTAGTTCTTCCCAAATGCCAACAGAAACACAATAAAACCAGGTTTTTTAAATCCACAGATGTTTCCTATTCTGGCTTTATTTGAATTTGGAGAGAGAAAAATGTGGAAAGTAAAAAATAAATTATAATTAGCAAAAGCTTCCAATTAAAAACAAAATGTAAAGTTTATTTTTAAATTCAAGGATTAGCTTCAGTTTCACACGAATTATTCATCAGAAACAGACTGAACTAGAAGGAACCACTGTTTTCAATATTCTCCAAATACCCAGGTTCGAACTTATTTTCCACGTGTTTCTTTCTCAGGTACTAATGTGCATTAATAACTAATTGCAAATAAATAAATTTCAAAAGAAAAGAAAACAGTGAATCATATCGCCCCTTCAAAATGGCCACTAGTATTTCGGAGTGATTCCTTTCCCTCCCCTAGCATGCGTTTGTATTAAGTTGAAATCACACTGCACAGATAACTCAATGGCCTACTTTGTACCTCTTAACATTTCATTGTAAGCACAGGTCCGTGTTGCTACAGCTTCTTAGTTAATACCTCCAGTGACAATTAGAGTCCATCATAAATGTATGCCTTTTTTTTTATTTAACCAGCCTCCACTAGTTGACATTTAAGTATTCTTTTTCCTGTTTTATTTCCTATGGTGGATATTTTATACATCTAATTTTTTAGCATTTCAAGTTATTTCTTTAACTTTAATAATAATAAAAAAAGTTTTGGAATTTTCAAATTGCAAAATTTCGCCAGAAATGATAAGAAACAAAATGTAGACAACAGCAAAATTGGGAAAATGGGCATACACTGTGAGAGAAAAGTCAGGAATATCTATTCCATAGCAGTTAGTAATGGACTAGATATGAGGTCTCAAAGATGGGGTCCCTGAGGTATGTTTCTTCATTTGCCTCTGCTTGATTAACCTAGTAGACAGTGCGGACACATGTGAAATATGGGGTACAGGGAAAGGGTCGCATTTAAAAGCCTGCTAAGTTAAGTTTGGGACACAGCCTGAGACGTGGCCAGTCTTAATTAAAATGGTAGATGATGCTGTGAAGTTTCTGAATCATCCCAGGGAAAACGCGTAATAGGAGAACAGATGATGCCTGGAGAAAAGGCTAAGGGAGAAGGAGAAGGCAGGAAGGCTCTCCAATGTTTAAGAGAAAAAGCTGAGATGAATGGCCAACCATGGAAAGTAAGGAAAGGCTTTTCTTTTCTGAGAAAGAAAAGTATCTAAAGGAAAACTAAGGGACTGGGACTTTAAGAAAGTTGGAATGAGAAGGCTGTCTCCCCAGGAGGGAGTTTATTGGTGATGTGCGAGGCGGCTAGACAATGGCTGTGTTTAATGCCCTCTGAGGAAACCATTCCGCATCCTTCCACTTACGGAGAACATTTCTTATCAAGGGGGGGAGGGGGGAACCCCAGTTTTAATGGAAACTACTTTATTGAAATTAATGCCACCTGGTTCCTTTTTGCTTTTTTAACTGGACTACCAGGACATTATCATTGCATATGTGGCTCACGTATGTGGCTTGTGCAGTACTTCCAGAGGACGGCACTGGCTCAGGAGCTATCGTGCTGAAATTTCAATTATAAGCATAGAAAAGCTCACAAACAAAGGATTTGGTGGAGAAAATTGAGTTCTTAACATCCTCGGAGCTATGCAAATATAACTCATGCTGAGAGAGAGAGACACGTTCTTCATGTCATTTTTTTTGAAAGTACAGCAGGAAAGCCCCAGAAGCAAGGAAGGGTTTCATGCGGACGAAGGAAGTCATAGCGTAGTGAACTTCCATAGGGGGAACGGAAAGGAACACCTGGGTGTGGCATCATTGAACTTGGATGCAGATCCCACCTGGTCCCTCAGGAGCTGTATGGCGGAGAGTAAGATGTGTAAGTTCCCTGCACCCCCACTTCCTCTCTGCCTGGCTCATAGGGTGACAGCTAGCACTTACTCAGTACTCACTTGGATCTTTGTAGGTGCCATTAGCATCCCAATGGAATAAATGAAACTAAAGCAAAAAGGCTAAGTCCTGCTGCAGGGCCACACAGCTAAATCCTGAGGCAGTTGCTAGGGTCCCCAAAGGAGGAACCCAGGAGGCCAAATGAGGTGAAGAATTTAAATTTATTAGGTCACCTGGATACCAGATGAGCTGAGCCCCAAGATGGTGCCAGCAGCCAGGAATGGGGAGTGAGAGGTCTTAAAGGAAGCTGGTGGGCTTTATTGATGATGGGGAACTGTCTGGGCAGGTCCGGATCCTGGGCAAGTCCAAAGGGGAGAGATAATGGTCTTATCAAGTGGGATGCGGCCTAAGCAAAGGGCATGTCGGTTGTGAAGGGGTCTGAAGGTCAGTCCCCAGGGGAGGGTATCGATTCAATTATTTGATAAGACCCCCACAGCAGTGGAGGCCGAACCCATTTAGTCTGAACCCCGTTAGCGCTTGAGCTTTCAATCTCTTCCACACCCAGGCCAAACTCGTCCCGTTGTCAGGAGAACTGAAGGAGACCGTGAACTCAAGGGACATACCAAGGTCAGCAAGGAAGGACGCGAAGTTTTAGTATCACTGCTGTGAAGGCACACATAGGGTTTGTGGACCCAATTACACCCCCTTGGGGGGACATAGGGTTTGAATCACTCTGTGCCCCATGAGTTTAAAAAGCAGGCCCTGAAAGACGAGGTGAAACCCAAGAAAGACTTTGGGAACTCGGGTGTGTTAGTAGTGCCCTGGATCCCAAGAGAACATACATTCAAAAAGTAACTTATGAAATACGAAGTCAGCAGGAATTCTGGCCTCACAGATAACTAATAGGTTTAAAATGCGTGTCTACATGTTCAACATACTGAGTGACTTAGGACTTCTCAGTCCTCCCCCACACCACATTGGACTTCCATGCCCACCTCTGCAAATCCAGCATCAAGACACAATATATAAATAAATATTATCCTCACCCAAGGATATATTTTTTTTTACTGATTTGAGAGAGAGAGAGGAAGGGAGGGACGAACAGACAGACAGACAGAGAAACATTGATGTGTTGCCTCCTGTAAGTGCCCGACTGAGGATCAAACCTGAAACCTAGGTATGTGCCTTGACTGAATCCAGCCCACAACCTTTTTGGTGTCTGGGATGATGCTCCAACCAACTAAGTTGAAGCCAGACGCGTTATTTTCTATTTAAGGTAGAGCATGCCTTCCATAGAGAATGGACTCTACGCATTTTCTTTTCCTTTCTAAAACTTGGCCTGGTTTTTGTAGGGGCCCAGTAGGCAGGCCATGGGGAGCAAGGCAGAGGCTGAGCCAGCTGCAGCAGGACACTGGGGAATATTCCTGCGGGTGAGCTGCTGCCAGGAATGGCTCCAGGAGTCCCCGGGGGGTGTAATTGGGTCCAGCATCCTGGATGACCTCCATCCACACATCCCCACCACACAAGGTCACCTCACAGTCAGTCACATCTCAGTAACTCCCCAGTCCGGCACCTCTGCACACCACATGATTATTTCCGACAAATTCATTTCTTGCTCAATTCGATATGAAAATTAAAGTGGTATTAGCACAATTTCTCACATTTGAGAGCACGTGAATGGCATCCACAGTGCTCCCCTCTCTGCACACCAGCTGAGCCTTGAAAGGGGGAACAGTGCAGGTAGAGGCACCTTTTCCCAAACAGCTCTGCTCTGCCTCCCAACCAGCCCTGACAGGGAGGCAACCTCAACCTCAGAGGGCCCAGCGGACACAGTCACCTTAACTTTCTCGGAAGAAAACCATCTTCAGAAGAAAATGCTAATCAAATAGTTTCCCATGCAAATGTGAAAATGAGGTAAGGATACTAGAGATAGTATCAGTATTTTCAACTTTAAGCAAAGACCAGCAATCCTTAAGGGGAATGCTGTTTCTATGAATTGAATCAATTCACATTCCTATCTACAAAGCTTTTCTCACTTTGTTTTGACACCCCTTAATTTAAATGAGCCAGGTGAGGACTGGTTAGGGAGGCTCTTGACCAGAATGGAGAACAAGGTTTTGAGTTCCCAAGAGCCTCCTGTCAATTTTGTTTTCAGCCTGAACCCCAGGGGATGCGCTAAAAGGGAATCATACATGTATTCTCTGAGGCAAGCAGGGTGCTCAGACTTTCTTCTGGACTTTTTAAACGGAGCTCAGCTGTTCTTCCAGATGCCTTCTGCGGGGAGGCGATTTTCCATTCTAACCCTCTTCTACAAGAGAGGAAACTCTAATCCAGACAAGGGAAGCAAGTTCCCTCTTCCCGCCCCCCCTCCCCCACAGAACGCTGACAACAAAGGGGTGGGTAAAAGGATGGACCAAGAGGTCTACGGATGAAAATGCTCCGAGAATATTAGAGCAGATGAAGAAATGCAAAGCATGGAGACCTTGTGGCCTTTGTCTTTTGAACAAGATTTTGCCAAGCTGGTGTTCGCAATGATGTATGTTTGGAAGTCCTAGCTTCAAGCCACACATTGGGTGTCTCTTCATGTCCTGTTAAAACCCAGGGAAGATGATTCTTGAATGTCTCGGAAGCCTGGGACCTTGCTAACATGCATGGGAGCAGCCGCAGGCAGGCTCCCTTCCCCCACCTTTTCTGTACCCTGTCCAAGGTTACTGTGCTGCCCCAGGTGGAGAGCGCCCACTGATGGACAAGGACTGTGTCTGCATGTCTTCTCTCAACCCCCCCTGGAAATACACTGTAAACCCAGGGTGCAACATACATGTTCCAGGGTGACTCCCTTGGTGACATCTTCGATTCCTCTAAACCAAGGCTGGACAGGGACCAAAATATCAAGAAAGAGCATGGGTCTTGGAAACACAGCTTCTCTTCTGCCCAACATGTCATTTAAAATACTCCCCAGTCGTATGTGCCCATTAGAGAAAACATGCTACTTGATGTCAATCTTTCCATCATGCGAGGGGGGAAGAAAGCCAAAATCTTGGATGCATTAGAAGGATCACAGGAAAAGCTTTCTGGATCTTTCAGGTCCTGAGTTTGAATCCTTTGCCACTGCCTAGCCATGTGACCTCGGGGTTCCTACTTATGGGCAAGGAGATTATCCCTGAGAAGCTGAGTCCAGTGCACTAGGCAGGCACTTCAGGACGTATCCATTCCCATTTCCTCTTCCACAGTCAGCAGCAAGTCTCATGAACCTGGCCCTGGATGCCTTGTAAGTCTGTCTCCCCATCCACAGGGAATGAATTCCTTTGTTCAAATCCCTGCTGGTCCCCTTATTAACTGCATAATCTGGGGAACGTTCACTACGCCGAATCCTGGTTTCCATGTTTCCTAAAGGGGATAATTACGCAGCTTCTACCTCACGGAGGCTGTAGCGGGGATGAACTGAGATAATTTATGGAAAGTGCTGAGCTCAGTGTGTGCATATAGTAATGCTCAGTATACAAAAGCTATTGAGAGAAGACATGCAAACACAGTCTTTGTCCATCAGTACCCCACACACACACACACCAGTTTCCCTGCCTCGAGTCTCTGCCCCTTTCTGTCAGTTAGTTCTCCATGCTGATGCGGAAATCATCTAATGAGGCACTGAACACATCACTCCCCTGCCCCAGACTCTGCAAAGTCTGCCTGGGACCTAGGGAATGATCTTCAAAGCCCTGGATTTCACACTCAGCAGACTCCACAGGGAGTCCCTGACTTCTCACCCTGCAGGCATACTTTGCCCACTATCACCCGCAGACACGTCCTGTATAGGAAAACGGAACCTGTGCATTCACGTGCCAGTGATGTTGTCTGCACTCCTCTCTACAACGCTGGGCTGGGATGGTCAGAGAGCACCGAGCCAGGTGATTTGTGGAAGCAGCTCTGAGAGCCAGGCCATTTCAGAGCTGGAGAGGATCCAAAAGGCCACTTTTCAGATGAAGAAACTGAGGTTAATAGGTTTGACCAAAGCCACGTGGCTATTTATCAACAACGCCAGGGCCGTCCTGGGCTGGTCTGCCCAGAGGGAGGGACCCACAGAGCAGCCTATTAAAGGAAATTTGTCAGCAGCTGGCCACAGACTTGCTGACAGGTGACCTTTCTCCATCTGTAGGAAGTTATGCACCTATGAGGAAAGAGCACACGGCGTGCAATGCAGGGCACGGTGAGGATGGGGTTGGAAGGGAGCGAAGAGCTGACAGGATTCCCCAGGACCCATCCCTCACTGCAAAGACAGGGCCTCTCAGGCTGTATTAGCCTCCTAACGAACGCTCCCTGACACACCGCCGAGATTTGCTGAGCTGAAGGTTCTCTGCCATGTTTGCAGGAGGAAAGGTGATGAATAAAACACAAGAATCACAAACGCATTGCTTGGAAGGCGAGTGTGCCCAGCTCTCACTGCTAAACTGCAATTCTTTACTCTAAGATCATAGTACTAATAGCGACAGTTCATTTATGCAGTGCCTCTGAGGTTCCAAGAATAACAATCCAGAGGAAGACTATGTCACACTAGCGCCGTGTCTACAGCGTGAGGCAGCTCAGGAGTGAGCTCCCTGACTATTAAGAGATGTGAGGGCAAAGTGTCGTGAACTGGAATGGTGTGCATCAAGGAACCCTGATTTTTCAATCTGGGCTTGGAATTTAAATACCGTTTCGCTGCCACCGTTGATGGGATCGCTTATTAAACCTTTAAATATGTGGTTAAATATTTAAAACCCTTGCATATGCACGCGTTAATAAGTAGGCAATGGGAAGCAGGTAACCACGGATGTCGCTGCTCAGCCAGCCAGCCCCACCGGTGCTTGGTTAGTCGCCCTTGGTTTGGGGTCCGGACTTGTGTCCTCTGTGACCCACCAGAGAGTATCACGTAGAAATGAAGACTCACGGGTTCATGCGTTCTGTGCAGCTGGGTGATAACTGGGTTGGGTCAGGTCTGGGCAAGAGGCTCCATCAGCCTCAAAAGCAAAGCCACTCCATGGTTCCACTACACAGCCTCACAGACAGAAGTTCTGAGACCCTGAGGTCCCCCTGAAGGTTTCACTCACCGGCAAGGGGATGCTGATTCCTCCCCAAGGTGATGAGTCAAGCCGTCCTGGGAGGGAATGGGCCCACTGTCCTTGCTGCCCCGACTTGCCTACTGTAAGCACCACCCACTTTCACCTGATCATCCTATTCTTGCACCAACAGAGGCCACACTGCCAGGGAATGGGAGCTGTCCCCTCAGGAAGCTAGGATGTGACTGGGTGCCATCTGCCCATTTTTTAAAATATATTTTCATTGATTTCAGAGAGGAAGTGATAGGAAGAGATAGAAACATCAGTGATGCCCTCCTACTGGGGATTGAGCCCACAACCTGGGCATGGGTGCTTGACCAGGAATTGAACCATGACCTCCTAGTTCATAGATCAATGCTCAACCACTGAGCCCCACTGGCTGGGCCATGTGCCCATTCTTATGGGGACATCTTTTGTCAGTGCCTGGAGAGTTCCTATGTGAGCCAACCTGGCTTCTTGAAGATATCTGGCTCAGATCCTCCTTTCTCTCTAGGTACCCTCAGGTCAGAATCCAATTTGGATCCATGCCCCCAAGTCTGGCCTTTGCTTCCTCTGGATAATATTCTTTGGAATTTTGCATTGGCTGCACAGCCAGTATCCATGGGCCCCTTTCCCATGCAACATGCCCTATCCCTTCCAAGAAACCCTTTGCCCATCCCACACGTAGCTTCTATGCCATCTGCCGCAGCTGACCCAGGAAATCTCACCCCACCTACTGGGCTGCATCACTAGGCTTTGCCTGGGTCCTGCAATTCTCGCTCAACCCCAATGGGACTCCTCAATGTTTCATAAAGGTGGCTACCCCCTGCTCCACCTCACACCCCAGCATCTAATGATCGTGAATCTATTCAGCACATGGGAGGAACTGGAAAGCTAGACACCCCTCAGTACTGTGGTGGGTGAGGTTGCTCACAAGTCTTGCAAGGACATGAAGGGATTGAAGTCTTGGGTTTCCTAGTTCAAAGCCACAGACACTGACTCTGAGTAGCACAGTTCCTGCGGGAAGACTAGAGAAGCAGGCTCTGGAAACGCCCAGGAAGGCGGGACACCTGGGCAGGCAGACTTCCACAAGGACTGTGGGGTGAGTGTTAGACATTGAATCAAAATTTAACACAAGCTGGAAAGGTGGCCTGAATATGTGCTCCAGCGTCCAGGAGAGGAGAGGAGCAACTCTGTAGCCCTTCGGGCCCTCCTTCGGGTTGTTCTCCACACACAGGAGGGAGTTCCCAGCTGCGCAGTCAGGCCAACAACAAGCAAACAGAACCACAATGCACTACAAGGAATGAGGGACTGGGAGGGCAGCGGTGGGGAACCTTTTTCCTGCCAAGGACCACTTGGCTATTTATGGCATCTATCGTGGGCCACACAAAATTATCAACTTAAAAATTAGCCTGCTGTATTTGATCAAACATTTAATTATCTCACCCCTAATGCCTTGGCATTAATTATCTCTCAGACCTTATATACGCTCGGGCCGGATGTTCCCCACCCCTGGTGTAGGGCGTTGTATTCCAGGGTGTGGAATCACTGGAAAGGCAGGGTCTGGTGTGGCTTAACCAGATTCTGCCTGATTCTGTGCTGGCATTTTTGTTCTGGTTGTTGTTTTGTTTTTACCAAGCGCGCTTTGGGACTAAGTAAACCAACCATAGCACGAGGATAGGAGGAAGGACAGGTTTTCTGGATAGCAGACTAGAGGTTTGCATTTCAAAATGTTTTGGGGAGACTGGGTCAATGGACTGAACCTAAGGATACAAAATATATAACAGAGATAATCTTAGCAGCCACCCATTCTGTGCACTTTCAAATATTTATACTAGAGGCCCAGTGCACAAAATCCATGCACTAGTAGGGTCCCTAGCAGCTGTTGTCTGCCAGCCAGGGCCTCCCTCCCTTCCCCTGGCTGGCCCCAACTCCTTGTCAAATTCCCAGAGGAACTCCCGGTCGGTCGGCCAAGGGGACAATTTGCATACTATGCTTTTATTGTATAGGATGGTTTCATGTCAGAGTCACCCTCTAAAGCAGACCCCCTGTTACAGGGAAATTGAGGAAGAGCTGATGTGGGCAACACAGCTGGGGAGTAGCAGGGCAACCTGGCCAGAGAGCCTGTGTGAAAACCAGGGAAGGTGCCTCATCATGTCTTACCCGCCCAGGGACACAGGGACAGGTGGGGAAAAGGGAATGAACAGCAGCACAGAAGGAAAAACAAAAGAACAAACAAAACTGTGTCATGGAAGTCTTCTGGGTGATGTGGAGGCAATGAGAGCCATTGTGATGTAGCCTGGGGCTGCAATAGAAACCTGTGCAGAAGGGCGGTCAGGCTACTGTCTGGTTGACTACACTTCTGTCTTTAGTCCTTCTGCGGAGGGCTAGAGCAGAATAGATGGGGTGCTCATTCTGGGGGTGTGAAAGCAGGGAGAAGGCACCTGGAAGACAGCTTAACCCATGGCAATGTCGCCAAAGAATGACCTCCAATCTGCACGACACGGGAGGCTTGTATCACAGAATCTTGGGAAGACGAAGTTTGGCTCAATCTAAGAAAGTGTTTCTAACAGTGGAAGTCCCCAAGGCAAGCTCGTGGCAGCCACAACTGGAGCACCTGGCGGCATAATGCGTTGGTTCAGCTGGCCTCCAGGGTCCTTACTTACTATGCAGGCGTGCAAGTCTGTTACTCCTTCCCCAAAGCATCCTTGATCATTGAACTGGACGGGCCATGTCCTTCCTGTGGCCCTGTTTGTTCACACTACCTTTGTCACACTTACTGCATGCAGGTTTGGGTTTTATAGATAGACCTACTATGTTCTCCTTGAGTTTTTATAGGTAGACCTATTATGTTCTCCTTAGGTTTTGTAGACAAATCTACTATGTCCTCATTGAGGTGTTATAGGCAGACTTACTATGTTCTTGAGTTTTAGTAGACAGACTTACTATGTTCTGCACCATGGATATTGTTAGCTTTCTCAGGGAAGGCTCTGGGATTTGACCAGCTCCTGTGCTCAGCACAAGGCCTTTCATTAAAGTAAGCAACAACGAAATGAGTCTGAAACTGAGTTCAACCAAACCCTGCCAGAGGGCCCTTCGCAGGCTTCAGGGTGGCAAGGTGAGCACACAGTTCTTACACTGTTACCTAAGGACATTTGGAATGGAGACATCAACGGCAGGTGACTTATTAAGGAGGATCGGGGTTAAGTGGTACACTCTGCAAAATATCATCAAATGACACATCCAACAACCATGATTTTCAAGTAATAGTGATTCGTGCAGAACCCCACATGTCAGTCTCACAATGTAATTGCTCAATAACATACAGGGTATACTTGTATGCACACACACACACACACACACACACACACACACACACACACCCCTGTCCATGCAAAACACCTTTAGCTTGCACATAGTGGCAGAAAGTGGAGTTAAGAGGTGAGACTGCGCAGTTCTTTCTCCACCTGCCCCTAAATTGCCGTGTAAAGGTAGGCAAGCCATGGGTCCTCCCTGTGGGTCCTTCTGGGTGCCTTAGCCTCCTCTCTAAGTGAAGGTGGGCTGGAACAGCTAGTCGTTCAGTTAAGGGCTTCAGATTTAAGAATCCTACTTGGCAAAGTGGGATGCTCAGGCCTCCTTGGAGGGAGTGGTGCATAGACGTGCCCTGCAGTGGTCACTGTCTGCAATGAGGAATCTGATCTAAGGAGTTGGTAGTTAAAGGGATGACGACAAAATGGAACAAAAGCAGGTGGGAGAGAGGAGGACAGAGAGACGTCTGGAAACCATAACTCGTCAGATTTACTGAAGCATTGAGTGGCAGGGCATCCTGACACTGGTTAAGTTTGGTGTCAGATGCCTGACTTTGAGTCCCAGTCTCGCTGTGGAATGTCAGGGTGCTGGTTTTTTCCTTCCTTCTGTAAGTTGCTAGCGACAATCTTACCAGCCCACAGGGTCACTGTGACTAAGTCTCATATTACAAGGAATGTTCTTAGCACAATGCCTGAATCTAGCACCATGCTCTGTAGATGCTGGATTTTAATGACTACCTGGCACCACTTATCAAGTATTTGTAGGGCTGAAAAGGGAAAAGGCAATGGGGAGCAGAGACAAAGGGCATCTATTGGGGGAAAGATACAGGAGAGGGGTAGGTTAGCTCCTCCTTCAATGGAGAATTGAATGAGCAGTTAATGCAGCACCTCTAGTGTCCTGGGTTCCTGAGAGGGCCTTAGCAGGCTGGCCCGGGAACATTTAAAAAGCTTAGGATGGCCCAGCCAGTGTTGCTCAATGGTTGAGCATCAGCCTATGAACCAGGAGGTCACGGTTTCATTCCTAGTCTGGGTACATGCCCCAGGTTGTGGACTTGATCCCCAGTGGCAGGCGTGCAGGAGGCAGCCAAGTGATCATTGATGTTTCTCTCTCCCTTCTTCTCTGAAATATATATATGTGTGTGTACATGTGTGTGTGTGTGTGTGTGTGTGTATATATATATATATATATATTTTTTTAAAGAAGCTGAGGATGAATGGCAAACAGAAAACCTGCTGAGAAAAGAGTTGGAGCAGAAGATCTGGAAGCTCCTTTTATGGATAAGATTTGGGCTCTGGTAGGACCACAAGGTCCAGCAGCCAGCTCAGCTCTCTGTCTGGCTGCTCTCCTCCACAAAGCTTGGGAAGCTTGCACTTGGGACGTGCGTCACACTTGGTATAAAAACCGGTGGCTGCCCTAGCCAGTGGCTCAGTTGGTTGGAGCACCATCCCATACATCTAAGAGTTGTGGGTTCAATTCCTGGTCAGGGCACATACCCAGGGTGTGAGTTTGACCCCCAACCAAGATGCGTATGAGAAGCAGCCGATCCATGTTACTCACATTGATGTTTCTCTCTCTCTTTCTCCCTTCCTCTCTCTCTAAAATCAATAAACATATCCTTGGGTGAGGAAAAAAAAAACACACACACAACAGAAAATGGGTGAGCATGTGGAGTCCCCAGCTGGGACACCCACTCTCCTTCCTCCAGCCTCGTGAGCTTGGACAAGCGGCGGTTTCCCGTTTTGTACAATGCAGAGGACGGCACCCTCCCCATTCAGTGGCTGCACAGAATAAAGGAGGCGTCAGGGGCAGCACCAAGCACACGGGAGCATTTCAGAAAGTTGGCTCCCTCCCCTTGCCTTTTCCAGACAAACATAGGCAGCTATTTCCTGTCACTGCCAAGCGTACTCAGACACAGGAAGGCTGCAGACGGGACACTGCGGACCTGGGAGATCCACCAACTAGAAAGATGTGAATCTTTCCGCTTATCAAATTTACTTCTGGGCGAGTACCTGTCCCGGGAAAAACCATGTGCAAAAGGGAACCATCGTTCAAAGACCAGTGATTCCACACACCCTGGAATACAACACCCTACAGCGGGGGTGGGGAACATCCAGCCGAAAGTCTCAGAAAGCCCAGCCTGGCTGTGAAGCTGGGTGTGAAAACAGTCGGAAATCCATTCAGGTCCTGTGATGGTGACTGTGGTTTTGCAGGGACCCAAGGGAGACTGTGGACAAGGCACATGAGTTTCTAGCTTAGTCCCCTGCTCAACCACCTGAAAGCCCCAAACTACAGTTATCTGGAAAACAAACCGGGAAAGACTTGAAATGGTGATGATAGATGGAGAGACTAATTACCATGGAAGCTAGTCTGGAATAGCAATGAGTCCCTTCTCAAAGAAAACAGACCTTGTGATGAATATCTCCACGTCACCTGCTTCGCAAATTTTCCTGAGAAGATAGTACTTCTGGGCGAGGACCTGTCCCGAGAAAAACCATGTGCAGAAGGGAACAGAGAGAAGATGCAGGCTCTTTTCAAAGGCCATCTTTATCTCTACAATCTCTCCCTTCCTCCTCCCCTCCCCCAATACTTTAAATGGAAGAGGGATGGATCAATTAAACGTATGAAATGATTTTTTAAAAGGCTAATCAACAACTCCTCACTAACCGGGAGAGGCCTCGATCGGAGGCGAATGCTCAGTGTAAGATTTCAGCTGCATGATTTTAAGGAAGACCTGCTTGCTACCTGCCCCCGTTCGTCTATAAAATGTAACTTCCGGTCTGTTTCTAAGAGGACCAAAGGCCTGAGCATTTCCTGGGTGTTTGTCAGGAACTGGGCGTTGCACTCAATTCTCCTCTGTCTTTACAACAAGCCATGGACATAGATATTATTATTAACTCATTTTCTCGGATGAGGCACTGAGTCTCAGAGAAGTCGTGCTGTTTATTCTCCGCCATGCACTTTGGAATTGAGAAGGACCCAAATGCCAGGCAGGGCTGGAACCTAGGTGAGGCACGAAATATAAGGAAATTCCACCCCCAAAAAACGCAGTAATCAAGATAAATGCTATTTTAATGCCATATTAAAAAGCAAACAAACAAAACAAAAAAAGATGAGTGGACGAAAATCTAAGATGAGTAAAAGATCAACATGTTCAATACACACAGAACCTAACCGCACCTGAGCCCCTTGGTCTCCCTCTCCTAGGCCGCATCCTGGCTCTGCCACTGGGCAGTGCTGCCTCCATTGTGAAGAGCTGACCCAGGACTCAGGGGTGATGGACAAAGGTCTGGGCCTGCGGGACGTGATCATGGGAATCCACCACCGCAGGTGGAGCGCAGTGATTGGATCACATATGTCTGCGCCCGCCTTCGTCCATGGGTGATCTTATCAAGAACAAGGGAGCATCGATGGCAGGGCTGCTTGCTCTCACGGACGGAGCCTGAAGAAGACTGAAAAGAGATCCCCCTGGGCCTTCAACCGAAATCAAGGAAGAGCTTCCTCCACTCTTATGGCTCCGTGAGGTGACCGTCCCATTGGGGAAGAAGCTGAGCCCCAAGCCATTTATTCAAGGGAAGTGGAGACGTACCCTTGACTTGTGAGAGACTTCTAGCAGATAAGGCAGTTCACAGAGGAAGTGAATGAAGGTGTTTCTTCGCCTGACACAACCAGGCAAATTGGAGAAAAAGGCAGTGCTTATTCAGGCAATAGAGTAAGTGCCTGGCCACTGCTGTTCATGCCAACTGTCTGGGTTTGGCACACCTCACATGGTCTCATCGGGGAGAAACAAGACAGACAGACAGACAGACATACCAGCATTTGACCTGCTGTGGGAAACAGCATCATTCATCTCTCTTTTTGCCCCCTCCCTTTCCTCCTGCACTCTCTTCTTCCCTCTTGTACTCCTAACTCACGTAACATCCCCATGTGCCAGATGCTCTCCCTGAGCAGACTCCGGCCCATACCGAGGGTGGGAGCAACGCTTTACCTCAGTGAGAATTCCGAACTCTGCAACCCTCTGCGACTAATTAAACCAAATAACAACGAAAAATTTTGAAGTTAACTAAACCGCCCCACAGTAAGGGAGCGTCGGTTTACAAAACACTCTGTCTTACTTTCCGCTGAGTTACTGCATACTCCCGCCCTTAATCCATCTGCATTGATTCCTGCCTGAGCATTCCAGCTCACGCTCAGGGCTGCAGAACTTCACTGGTGATTCATGGGGGAGGCCTCTGCACTCAATTAAAAAAAAAAAAAAAGGATACAAATAAGAATCCACCTAGGACAGTGCTTATTTTTTAAATAGAGCTTTCTTCTTCATTATAATATGGCATGCTTTTTCCTCATGCTTTGAACTTTCATGATATGATCAAACTGTAACAAATATAAATGTGAGCAGCCTGAAATATGCAATTTAATCATAGATGGAAATTTCCATATCACTGGGGGAGGGGGGTAGTAGCCAAGTGTGTGAAAGATAATCTTGAATGAAATTTTATTCTCTGCTCCAGTTTGTACTCCAATGTCAAGAACGGGTTAAAGGGAATAGGAAAACATTTACTGTCATGGTGAAAACTCAGGGCCCCAACATGTGTCCCAAAGATCAAACTCTATTTATTTATTTATTTATTTATTTATTTATTTATTTATGCAAATCAGAAATGGCTTGCAGATGTCTTCAAAACTTCTTGAAGGCATAGGCTATGATATCAAGCAATCTCACTAATATTTCTCTTCTCTATCCATTCCCTTCCCCTCTGAGTCTGAAATGATGCTCTAGCAGGAAAAAAAAAGAAAAGAAAAGAAATAAAGAAAACGAGCGAGAGCAAACCCTCCCAGATCATTGCCTGGGTGAGAGCTGACCTTGTTTATCATACAGCCCAGCCCCCCCCCCCCAATCTTCTGCTCCATCTCAAATGATAAGGTTTTCCAACTGTCTAGTAAACTCCAAGGTAAGAGGAAGACGCTGAAGGTAAGGAGATCCACCGACTAGAAAGATGTGAATCCTGACAAACTGCTGGAGCAGTAGCCTGAACCACAGCTAGATTGAATTCGGTCTCTCCGGAGAGGCCCGACAAGGCTGGCGGTAACAAAGCGGCTTTTCAGGGTGCCCTCAAAAGCAGATGGGCCCCATGCAGGAGGTTGGAGAAGGGCGCCATTGCCCTCTAGTGGCCAGAAGTGCGGTCTTCCGCGAAGGAGCGCATTTCCAGAGAGGCACAAGGCTTTCAATGTCAGGGCAAAATTATAGCAGAAAGATGTCTAATTATCCTCCCTCGAGTGTTTTCTTTCGTCCTTCCTGCCCATCGAGGAGGCTGTGGATGGCTATCACAGTAATCCTGGCGGGAAAGCTGATTCTTCCTCCTACGCGTGCACCAGAATTTGCCCAACTTTTCTTTCTTTTTTAACAGACCTGTTGATGTGGTTCCTCCAGTGAAATACACCACGCATTTATAGAGACCAAAGATCTGCGCATATTTCAGAGGCAATGCCTTTGCGTTGGAAAGGTGGGCAACTCACAATCCTTGGTAAATCTAGGAAGCGGGTTCTACATATGAAGCAATAACCGATTTCATAAGGGGGAAAACATCCCGAACACATTTCAATCTCTTCAATCACTGGCTGCTCAGATTTTCTAGGAAAAAACAACAACAACTAGGAATTCAGCCATTCTTCACCCTTGAGAGTTAAAAAAATAAAAAAAAGGTTTGCCACCTACTTCCTAACTCTATAAGCCACTGTTCTATCATTGTGATCTAAGTATTAGGTATGCCCATATCAAAGGAAAAAAACTGATATTGAAAATAAACTTAAATGACATGATTGGTTCTTGGACATCTGCCTACATAGCTGTATTGAAAATGAAGGAATCCGAAAGTCAGGTTTACAGATCCGTTGAGATGGTTCGGAAAATAGATTTGAATATCACAGATTAAAGTTTATGTGAACCGTCAACTTCATACGTCACAGGCAGTCACTGGCAAGGTTCGGAGACACACTATGCTCAGGGGATTGTAGCGCTGGCATTGTAAATCCAGCCTCGAGGTCAAAGTCTCGGCGCTTCCCACACGAGGGTCCCAAAACCAGAATCTTTACAAAGCAGCCATGTAATTCCACTCAAAATGGAAGAAAAACCATGAATTATGAAGACAAGTGCATTAAAGGAGCATGAAATTGATCTGTATCCCCCAGATCTTGGAATGGCTCTCCAACCCCGGCCCTCCTCCTCGCACCCATAAACAATTCCCCGCCCACAGCCACAGCACCCACTGCACAGAGAAAACCTGAGTTCTGGGTTATGAAAAACAGACACCATAACTTTTAAAAATAATTCTCGAATTAACACAAGATTGCATCTTAATTGAAAACGGAATCTAGGTTTCTAGTAATTTTACCGTCTGGCGTTCTGATAAGAACGTTGAACGTAATGGAAGTTCTGAGGCGCCATCAAGATGGTCCGCTGCTTGAGTCGGAACTCTTTGGAAAGCCTATCTTTCTAGTGAGCACGAAGCACAGTTCGAGTCCATCTGCGGGCCTGGGCCTCAACAGATGATTCTAGCTCAGTCCTTTCAATGCACCTCCCCAGTTCCCCCTCCCCCCAAGGGTGGAGTGGGGGGGGGGTCATTTCTTGTCTTCAAACAGTGTCATAAAATGACCAGCTGATGCCGATTCTAAAATAACAAGGTAAAGAATGAGAGAAATAATGACTATTCATAAGCCTGGCTGCCGTATGGCTGAAGCATGCATGTGCACTGTTTCCAAAGCAAGATATGTCATGATAATTCTCACGCAAGCCAAGTTCCCAGCTCCTGGGATGCCTTCCCCTGGTCTAGACTGGAAAACGCCTCACATTCCTTTGTACCAGGCAAGATTTCAGAGGTTTGAATTCCAGGGCCCACTGGCCAACTCTGAAACTTTGTGAGGGATCTCAGGATGAATACCCATCAGGGACCAGGAGTTCCAGGGTCCCTCTGGGATTGGCCACAACTCTGCCCCTTTGTTTCCCAACTTTTCGTCCTTTGTTCTACAGGAGGAAGATCAGGCTCCCTGTAGCTGGGGTTGGGTAGCGACTACTTCTGGTGTCTGTGTCTCCTTATTTATAGGAAAAATAAACTCCAGGGTGAATACAATGAAGGTCAGCCTCTTCTCCTTTTCTCTACCCATCGCTCTGGGTTCTAGTGCTCAAACCCCAGCTTGGCCTACAGGGCTGATGAGATGCTGGTCGGTCCTCCCTTCTAAAAAAACTTCTCCATCCCCCCCCCACACACACACATACACCCCTGCAAAACCATCTGTGTCCTCTGCTAGCCTAAGCGATAAAGCAATTGATCCATCCTCTTGCCAGATTAATTATCGTGGCTTCCCTGTGATTAAACTGAAAACTTATCCCATGCCTCATTTGAAACCGATAGGAATGATCGGAAAAAGGAAAACAAGAAAAGGGTTTTTTCAGCGGGGAATGGGAGGGCAGACTTTAGGCAGATCTATACTCTCCTGCAGCAGGGTTTCCGGAACAGCCCTCCACCACCATCACCCCCACCCACCCCTTAGGGACGACCCATCACGGAGCAGGGATGGCATTATTAAATAATTAAAAGATGCAATTTCTTAATAACAGTGCGACGGCCCGTGAAATGCCTGCTGCATTATCAGCAAAAGCAACAGGGCTTTTACTCGCATCTCGCAAACCTTTCACCCTGGGAAGGGAGGCTTGCGAAAGCAGGGCCTTGGCAGAAATGGATAAGGAAGAGCTGCCCGGGGGGGCCCCCTGACCCCACTTTCTCGGGGGATCTTTCCTTGCTGCACTGGGCGGGCTCCCCCCCCCCTGCTCCCCGGCTGGAGGTGGGGCGGGGGGGGGTAACGGTGCTCTCCTCGCTGTCCTCCCCATCCTGCCGGCTACCCCGCTACCCCGCGATTCCCACTCACGGCTCGCGATCCGGGGCAAAGCCGAGGGAGGAGGCCGTGCGGGCTGGAGAGGCAGGGCGCGCTCCGGGAGGAGGCGGAGGCTGGGGCAAAGTTCACACTGACCGTGGCGGGGTTCGCCCAGCCGCGGGCTGAGCCCGGGTCTGAGCCGATCGCCGGTCTCCCCTCGGGCCGGCGGGAGCTGATCCGAGAGTCGCCGGCCGGAGGGCTGGAGCGCGCGCCGCAGTCGGCGGACCCGGACCCAAGCCATTAAAGTGCGGGGAACCGCGGACGCAAGCCGGGCGCCTCCCGCCTCCCGGGGCCTCCCCGGCAGCCCAGCACGGAGGTCGGAGCCTCCGAGCGCCCGGCGGGGACGGGGAAACGGGGCAGGAGCCCCGCGGGGCGCAGTCACGTCGCCGCTGGGGAAAGAGGCACCGAGCGCACGAGCCGGAGGGCAGTGCCCGGGGGCGCCTTTCCCGGGAGACCCGACCGCAGGCTGTCGGCGCGTCCGGGCACAGCTCCGCAGCCTCCCGCCCCAGCCCGCGGACAAACCCTCTGCCCCGCGGCCTCGGCGCCGACCTCGGAGGAGGCCGGGGCGGGAGAGAGGCTGGCGCGCACATCTGGCGCCCGTGCCCCCTGCGCTGCCCGCGCCCACAGCTGGCTCCCTTCTCCCTCTTATTATTTTTAAACAAACCTTCTCTTCCCTCCACGCCCTCCCTCATTCTCTCTGCATTAGGGAAACCTTCCCCTAGTCAGACCTGCCCCCTCCCCGAAATTCTCATCCGGAGCCCTCCCTCCTCCAGAAGCCCCATCCAGGCGAGAGGAAGGCACCGGCGGCGCGCCTACCTGGAGCCCCGGAGGGTGGGCGCGAGCTGCGGCCGTCGGTCCCCAGCGCAGGGCGGGCGCCGCGGAGTCAGCCCGGGCCCCGGTCCCGGGTCCCATTCACAAGTCGGCGGCGGCTGCGAGCGGCCCCCGCGGCATCTGCGAGCGCCTCTCCCCTCGGCTGGCGGCGGCCGCGGAATGAGCCGCCGAGCGCGCTAGTGGCAGGAATGAGAAACCGGTGGGGAGGTAGCGGGCGGGATGTGTGTGTGTGTGTGGGGGGGGGATGTGGAGGAGGAGGGAGGCCGCCGCTGGGAGAGAAGGAAAGGGCGGGGGGCGGAGAGGAGCGGAGGCCACAAGACGCGGCGAGCTGAGCCTCGCGGAGGCCGGGGGGCCGACCCCGTCCGCCCCTCCCCCGGCGGCCCCCGAGATGCCAGCCCCCGGATCCGAGGCCGCCCCGCCCGCGCTGGGTCGCAGCCCTCCCGCGCACTTAGGGCTCAGACAGAGTCTGGAGCGACTGAAGTTGGGCTCCGGGGACGCACAGCCAATCAGGGAGGGCGCCGGAGGGGAGCTGGGGAGGGGGTGGGCGCCCCTTTTCCTCCTTCGCCCAAATCCGCTCCAGCTGGCCAGGCTGGGCCCTTGCCCGGGAGGCCTGGAGGGTGGGTTGTGGGGAAAGCGCTTGCCAAGTGGGGGCGGCCCCGGGGAATCGTGCTTCCTCCCTGGGCCGCCCCACCTTCGGCAGCCCCTCCACGTCGGCGGCTCCCGCCCGGCCTCCGTCCCCCAGCCCCGGCAACTGCGCTTGGGGCTCCGGCGGCGGAAACTGGGGCGGGAGACTTCGGACTTGGGGAGAGCCGCTCCCTGTTCTCCCCACCCCCGCGCCTCCGGGGCCAAGCGAGCGGAACGGGGCGCGGGGATGGGTCGGCCGGGAGCCCACCACCCTGCGCCCCAGGGGTGCACCGGCCCCCATCTGCAGCGTCACTTGTTGCCGCAGGCCCCCGGCCGCACGCCCGCCGGGGCTGGAGAGTGCGGTTCTGCAGGAGATGGGCCTTCAGGGCACCGTGCCCGTGCCCTCCCTCTGCCCGCCCTCAGCCGCTCCAGCAGGACCCGCCGGAGGGTGGGAGCCCGGCCGCGTCCTGCCCCAGTGGGTTCGCCGGGAGCACAGGCTGGCGGGGCCGGGCCTCGGGACTCCCGCCAGGGACTTTGCGGGGCGCTCGCGGTTCGGGAACCGCCGTGACTTGGTGGGGACCCCAGGCTGGAAGAAGTTTCCAGGGTGGGGGGTGGCGGGCAAAGAAGAGGCGGGGGAAGCCGAAAAGCAAACGGGTAGGAACACGGGAGCTGGGTGGGGGCCGAGAGAGGAGGTCACGGGGAAGGACTGCGGGCGGCGAGGAAGTGTGGCAGGACGCGGAGGGATGAGCGGCGAGAGGGGCCCGGGAGTTAACGGGAAAAGAGGCCTAAGGATGCGGGGAGCGGGCGGGGCGGCGCAGGGCCGGGGCGGGACCGGGGCGCCGGGGGCGGAGGGCCGCCCGCCGCGGGGCCGCGTGAGCGCAGGAGCGGTCCGGGTTTCGGCGCGGCGCGGCGACGTGCGCGGGGCGGGGCGATCCGGGTCCCACTCCGGCTCCCGCCGCCCCCCGCGCCCGCGCGCGGCTCCGCGACGTCGGGATCCTCGAGGCGCCGCGTGCGGTCCCAGCCTGCGCCCCGCGCCCCGCGCCCTCCGGGTGTCTGGCTGGCCGCCGCCTTCACGCCGCGCGTTCCCCGGCCAGGAAGGGGGCGCTGCGTTCCCAGCCGCCCAGGGTTCTCGCTACTGGGCTTCCCTCCCCTCCAGCGAGGCCTCGCCCCCCAGCAGCACACGCACCGGGTGCCGGGGGCGCTCGAGCCCGCTCAGGCTGCGCGCTTTTCCCGAGGGCGCGGGGAGTGGGCCTTGGCGCCGGCCCCTCCCCACCTCCGCAGGTTGGTCCGGGACCTGACCTTCCCTCACCGCCCCTGCCGCCTCTGTCCACGGCTTGGGCCCTGGCTTTTCCCCTGCCATGTCCTTCCCCTCTAAGTCCTACACCTCCAGCTGCCCCAGGCCGGCGCCCAAGGTCTCCACGCTTCCCCTGACGCGGCCCAGCGGTGGTGCTGGGAGCCCTGACCTCCGTTTCCCCTTAGAAATTCTGTTCCACTGGAGCCAGGGCCCCGCTCTGAGGTACTTGGGTTATTGCCCTTGTTTGGCTTCTGTTGTCTGGGTTTTCTCATCCTTTCCTCGTGGGCATAAAGGGAAGGCGAAGCGTCATCAGTCTAATTACAGATGCGCAAAGGCGTCAAGGATCTGTGACGGTTGGGTCATCCCTCAATCCATGAGAGGTTTCATAGGTTCCACTCGGGGAGGCAGGTCCAAGGGGGAGCCCGAGCCATTGTGTGATCTGACAGCAGCTGCCATGGGTCTTCTGCTTTTTGGCTGTCTTTTCAGAATTCATGGAATGACAGCAGTT